>JAVQKG010198860.1:0-24250 GCA_036025885.1 Hypseleotris bucephala
TTCCACCACCTCCTCCGCCATAAGGCAGTTGGTGTTATAGCAGTTGACGCAGACGCATGGGGCGTTCCGCCGATATACATTTGCTGTCGTTTACGACAGCCTGGGTCTAGTTTTGTAAAGTGATTAGTCATATGCTTGGTACAGTGCCCAGCCTCGCCCTATGTAGGCACTCATCTTGTGCTTGTGTCTCTCTGTTGCATAGTTTCCCAGGGTGTCGGCCTAATCACAAATGAGTCAATTAACCTGTCTAGGGCGGATCATAAATTAAACATCAAAATTTAGGTATAAGACAATTACAAATGCCCGCTTATACCAATTCTCTGATAGGGGATAATTATATTTGTAGATCATTTTCAAGTATTATAGTGCTCACCTTCCTTGGACATGCCTACTTCAAAACACTTTTGCAGTCGGCAGTATTGGCAGCGGTTACGTGTGACTTTGTTAATCTGACAGTTCTTGTCTCTGTGGCAGGTGTACACCATGTTCTTCTGGATACTGCGGCGGAAAAAACCCTGAAGTATAAGGAAATTGGGAAAGAAAAGGACGGGGGACAATGTTATTAAAGTGACATTAAATAAGACAATTATTATGTGTTTGTTGTTTGACAAGATGAGCAAATCATACTGGACTTGTGTGCAGTGCAATTTAAACTTTGACAGTTTTCCTCACCTTGCAGCCCTCACAGGAGCTGACCCCATAGTGATACCCTGAGGACTTGTCCTGGCACACAAAGCAGGGCTTGTAGACGCGAGGTGGAGGAGGTGGAGATGGAGAGCTGGGGACCATTTCCTCTGAGCTGGTGCTTTGTGTCTCCACCGCTGTGAAGAAAAGGAAAAAAATAGGTCAACAAGCATCAAGAAAGTCAGTTTTTTGATGAAACGTGAATGACAGATGCTATGGTTTAGAATTCAAGTAGAGATAAAACCAAATTTTGCTAAACATTTTTGACAATTAGAGAAATAAATTGTAACAGAATATCAGTTGCAATAACCACACTAGGAGGCTGCACTGACAAGTATAAAGCTCATGACTCTTTTGTGTAAAAAACATAGAACCGGGGAGGAATGAGTGATTGACAGCATAGACAAAACAGGAGCATAAAAAGGTCCAACTGACAGGTTTTGTGATAAGAGCAGGTAAAAGATTTAGTGGTTACAGCCAGGAGTCAGAACTGGCTGTTCCTCATTCCAGAGCCTGACAACAGCTTACAAAACATCTCGCTTTCATAGTGCATATACACGTCACATGAACGCTGGTGCAAGGCTTTATTTGAAAGTGGAAGGAACAGGCTGTGACATCAGCGGCACACTGAGTCACATAGTTGTTATGGTACATTATGCTTCATTGTATTCTCAAGTGAAACCTATTTGGGCTCTTTTACATTAAACTCTGCGTAAACGTATAGATTCCATACTTTACCCGAGAAACATAAGCCGTTGCACACACATTCATAAGACCAGGACTACATCACACATGCGAGCCTGCACAAACTCAGACACACATGTTGCCCCCCCTTCTCACCTAACAGCACTTCTTTCAACTTTCACCCTTGGTCACCCTCAAACTTCAACCCCCCTCCAGCCCTGCATCCCACCACCCCTTGACACACAAACCCTATTTTTCTCTTGTTTCCTGGCCCTAAATTCCTCAGTGCAGCCCTGCCAGGTTTTAATAGAGGCCTTGGCTCGTAAGGCGGCCTATAAAGGCGGTCCCATGGCTGGACTGGAGGCCCCAGCCCGGCTGGCCTACACTTTATTGGGACTCGGTCACCTTGGGCAGCTATTCACACCACCAGCTGTAGCTCCTAGCCCGTAAAAAAAGCCAATCATAAAATAAAAAAACAGGGAGGCTCTAAAATTCTAACTTTTACTGCTCCCACCTCCCCCCAGTACCTTCAATGGAAAGCACAGAGGGCTAGCCTAAACTTAACCTACACACACCCCCCTTCCCGGTCCCCTCTCACACCCAAGGCTGAGGCAAAAACCACCAGCTTGGCTTTTTACAAGAAAGGGGAGACTTCAAAAAGAAGAAAAAGGGAGCATAAAAAAGGAATTTGATAAAAAACAGAGAAAGGAGCTGAATGGGGGAAGGGAAAGGAATGGACACAGTTGCTCCTGAGGGCAAGTCTTGTTCAAGACCAAGATGACCATTACTACTTCAGCTACAGCTGCGGCGTCTGTCCAGCCAGTACCTCATTAATGATAGAAACAGAAGTATATCAGACATTTTTCATTTGCTGCCTGCTGCTCACACATCTGTTTTTCATATGTGTTTTTATATTTGACAATTCAGAATCCACATTGAAATTCCTCCTTTGAAAGCCTCAGTTTGCTGGAGGCAAATATGTTTTCCATTAGTTTTAAGACCAATCCCAAAGCCAAATGTGCAAATCAATCTAAAACCTAAAGTTTTAGGCTGTCAAATGTTTCTTCAGCACTTCTCAAATCTCCTTGACCATAAAGTAACAAAGCCGCAGGGTCAGTGGGAGAACAGAAACCCTCTGAACGTGCCATGAACCTCTTTGTTTATGCAATAATAACAGCAGCAAATGAGGCTCCAGACCCAGTGCTGACAAGCCTTTAGAAAAGGACAAACCATATGTGGCGTCAAGTAACAAACACTGACGGACGCTGTCTAAATGGAGAGGGACACAGAGAGAGGAAAACAGCCATCCTATAGGAGAGAAAGGCTTACTTTAGTCTCTGTTAACATGTAGAACCTGGTCTGTGCCAGGGGAACATGACTCCTGTCCCTTCCCTTTTGCAGACGACTCAATCAAAACGCCCCGCACCACTTACCCGAAGGCACCACAGAGAGGGACCATTCAGAGAGCCGCCTGAGCCCCTTTCCCTAGTCTCCTCAACTGAGCTCATCACTGTTTAGAAAACAAAGCCCTGTGAAATGAGAGGCCCTCCTTATCAGTGCTCCGAGGCCTGGGGCACCATTTGCATGACAATCCTCCATCCAGGGCCGGTGAGGCGATGATGGACGGAGGAGATGGGGCAGAGGGATAGGTGGGTGGCTGCTGTTGTTCAACAGGATAAGAGAACAGAAAAAGGGAAGATATTTGAGTTATCAGTAGCCACTGTTCATTTCCTGCTAAGTATCGCTTTACTCCATAATCCCTTCTCTCAATGCACGCTGGGCTCAAGTGGCCCAGCTGCACTGACCAGATCTAATCCCCGGCACATATATACATACTGATACTATTCACTGTGTTTCAGCTCCACACATGTGAGTGCACAATACATTACATAGCAAATATCTTTATTGCAATAGTCACATAGTTACCACATGCTGAATATTTTTAAATATTGTGCACATATAGGATATATAGTGTTCACTTCTTACTAAATGTCCAAAGAGCACTGAAGCAATGAGCAAGACATAGACTACATAATTTCCAACAACCTCAATAGCTGTGAACTGTAACTGCACGTGACAGAAATAGCTGTTTAGCTAAAGGTGACTTCAACTAGGTCAATTACATTAGATTCTAGGTCAAGTCAAATGGGCCACTTAAGGTCCCTTTAGGTTCACATACATAGCACAAAAGTGAAGGGCAGAAGGGAGACTATATTTATAAAAAACTTTATAAAAACAGTGAGGCTGTCTGTTGTTCACTCGACTGGAAAGAGGAGAGTGTTTTTAATGTATGTGTGAGCAAAGGCGTGACTATGCAGCTCGTGTTTTTGTGTTGCAATAGGCTGCTTTTAAACTGAGCAGCATATGACATTCTGGCAGTGTAACAAGTATTCTTTCACAATAGTCCTGCAGAGTCTGTCTACGTGACTTGATGGTGTGATTGGATCTTGAGTAGGACACTGTTCTAGTAGAGTCTAGTCTTGGCATGAGTGATCAAACTTGAAAGTGGTTTTATTGTGAATGAGAACAGTGCCTTGTCCAGTACTGAAGCATACATGTGGGAGTCTATGTCATTTGTGTATGCCCACTCCCTGCAGCATGTATTTGATTTGCAAATGTGTGTGAGTGTTCATAACTAACAAATATTGTCTTGTGTGTAGCAATGCTGTTATGGACAAATGCATTTAGTTCTCATTAACAAGTTAGTTAAATTTACTTGAGTAGTAACACGTTCTACTTCAGACTTCTGCTTCAATAATAGTAATTTGAAATGATATTTCAGACATTTTTGTTTGTTTTAAAGACTTTTACTATTCTTTTAGCTTTATTGTTGGAAAGAGATTGACATATTTTGTCTGTCAGTCCGTAAATACACAAATCCAGACAAATCAGTTACATTCAAACATAACTTTTTCCACACATTCCTGTGTAAGATTTGGACAACTCTGTTTTACTTCTACTTTAGTAATGTTGCTTTGACATCACAATCTTGTACAAATCTTGGCTATTCTACCCACCTCTGGTTCCTACAAACTTCCCAGCAGTTTGGAGCTTCTGTCTGTGTTTTTATTTCACAGGCCACAAAGCTTGCATGTTCTTGTCAAATGTGCAGAGCAGTAAAGAAGTGTGTGAGACTTGGAGACCGTGTGTGAGAGGGGAACACAGTAAAAACCTCAGTGTGAAATGAGGGGTGGTACTGGCAGACTGTGGCGGCAGAAGGAAGGCAGATTGAGAGGATAGTGAACAGTGGGCTGGAAGACTTGCTGGCACAATAGATGAGGCTGTTTGATGGTGTCCTTGGCCCTGGCAATGTCTACTGCTCCACAGGGCACTCTGTGAATGACCATGGCAGACTGTTACACCCTCAGTGAAGGAAAGAGAGCGACCACTGCTGTTCGACTGGACAACTCATCTGTGTATTTGTACTAAAGTGAAAACTGTACAATATATTCATTACCACTATTTGTCTTTTTGTTATCATCAGTCTAATTTCTATGCTTATTTCTTATGGTTATATATTTTGTCTTTTAAATAATCTAAATCGTATGCACACATTTATCTTTTTGCATGTTTATATTGCAGTAAATACCTTTGTAAGATCTGCTCTAAAAAAAATTACTTATTATGTCCTGTATGTAATTTGAAACATGTTTGTTACTGCCATGGTTATTCAATTGTTTTATTATTATGTTTGTCTTATTCAATCATCCTTGGTTAATACTGCATTTTATGTATTTAGTGTAAGTTGCTATTTTGTAGTTTCATACATGTTTTATTTTATGCTACTATTTTGTATTTATTTTAGTCTTTAATACTTTATCTTGCGGTAAAAGTTATGCTACAGATAGAACAAAGGACAACCTGGTGACTTCCCTGTCTATGTATATTTATAAATGTAATTCTTAATCAAAAGCAATAGAAAGGTATTTCAACCTCATACGCATGCTTCACTCTCTGTTATCTGCCTACGTTTTACTGCCATCCCTCTGTGGCTTTAGCTACAAGGTCCCATCAACTTTGTTTCCTTCCTCTTTTAAGTAGCACACTTTCCGGAGGATCTCACTCCTTTTGTGGCCACTTGTGTTGTGTGTGTCTCGATCAATGCTACCAGCACCTCCGTAAAAATTAGCTAATTTCCCACCGGTGAAACAGTGCTGCTTTTCTTTTCAAGTTCTGTTGCATAGGTTATACAAGCAGTTATGGTCCCTATATGTTAGGGTTAGAAAAAATGGTTTATATGTATGTAAAGACTAAAGTTTCACTCAGAGAGGGAGGAATGTGTTTAGTGACAAGAAGGGGGGATGCTTTCATTAAAGGTGCTGAGCAGTAGCACCTTTCAACAGCTGTCAGAATGCTCATTACCCAGGCCTACAAACACGCACACGCAGTCTCAGAGCCTGTAAAGAGGCCCTCCTTCCTGAATGTTCTTTTAAGGCTTGTCCACTAACAAGAGGATGGTCAAAAAAGTCCACCAACATACATATATACTGTAGTACTCATTAAAGGGGATGTATGTTAACTTTACTTTTTTGAGTAATTCCATATGCAGAGGCAACAAGCTTCTCATGTGCTATACATATTTGTGTACATTTTGCATATTATTACTTTCCATAGTTTTAATTGGCTGTAATAGTGAAGTGACTGTGGCCAGCAGGTGGAAAGAGTGCCTCAATGAGTCATATCTGAGCTTTTTCGCAGACAGAAAGCAATGCACAACTAAATGGTGGCAATTTAAATACATATTGCGTTTTACACTATTTTGAAAAGAGGCACATGGCAACCTATAAATAAGCAAATGGTCTTGGCACGATTCCAGCAGCCTTGCAAGTTAACATCTAAACTAGAGACTTGTGCAAATGACACACAATGTGACAAACAGCTTTATCTATAGCTCCAGCAAAGAAGACTGTTCAAGTGGCACAGAGCAGGAAGGGCGGCAGGTGGGATAAGCTTCTGTCCTTAGGGCACATTTTAGAAAGTGGAATTACCCGAGCAGTCTGCTGGTGCTCTCAAAACACCCTTTCTTCTTTACAGCACCTCATAAAGGGCCTTTTGATATTTTCTTGAGGGAGTCAGCCAAGCCAACATTTGGCAGCAAACACCCCCCTTTTCCTGCACCAAAAAACCTTGTCAAGAAACACACAAGTTGTGCCCACCTTACACACTTGTACCTTGTGAACCCAGCAAAGTTTCCTTCAAACGTCCTTGTGCAAGAACCTAAGGAAGGAGATATTAAAAAAGGCCAGTCAGAATGAAAGGAAACCAAATTAATTTGAAAGGGCTTCAGTTAAAGGTTTTTATGGCTGGTGTGTGCAGGAGGGGGGCGAAGCAGACAGTCAAGTGCAGATCTGTGGAAAAAATGTGCCCCCTCATCCCTGTGGTGAGCTCCAGCTGACTCTTCATCTGCCCACCAGAAGAAAGAGAAACACAGCACTTCTTCTGTGACTGGAGCATGAACCCAAACCTGTCCAATCTGGCGGAGAACTAGGCCATTGATCATGCCATGGAGGAAAGGACACCTCACAGGCAGGCGAGGAAGTAGACAGTAAGCCCAGGCAGACAGGCGTGGTGAGAAGAGGAGAGTCATCGAGGGAAAGCGTGCGTCTTTGATCTTCATCCTCGGCCTCCCATACTTCCTCTCACCATCTGTAAGCCTGGCTCTCACCTGTCTGTATCTGGCACAGTCGCTAGCACTCGTTCAATTGCTATTGCTTCCTCTCAATAACAATAGAAACCTACAAAAGTAGAAGTAGCCCTGGCCCTCGGCTGCAGCCCGGCTCTGTCAGAGGAAGTGAAGGGAAAGGAGGATAACGTAAACAACAACAGTAGTATTGAGTCTGTCTCACTGGGGAAGCACCACTGAGCGTAGACTGTGAAGCACGTATTGGAAGGAACAAGTCACAAATAAATGTAGTAGTATGCACTTCAATCTTGCTTACTAGGAACTGTCCCTGTTGAGGCGTGTGAGCATTTTCAAATTAAGCATTTCCTCTTTTCACTATGACTTTGCATACGCTGGAGCACAAGACTTTTTGACAAGTTGAAATTAATGGATTATTACTACATTGGCATGACTCTGCTTTTAACTTCTGCATTTTTGAGACTGTCAAATGCCAATCATATGCAATCAATTGTAGTCAGGCTGCCACAAAAGGGCTGAGGTTTTGTAGTGTTGAAGTGATTTGCAGCGTCTAGTGATTTCTGAAAGCTTGCAACACTGGCACCAAGTTTGCCTCAACTGGCACATACTGTTGTAGTCAAATCGGATGTAGAAATCTCTCTGAGAAACTTCTGCTTTGAGTGTCACCAGAGCAATGATGCATATCGCAGTTTTTCACTTTTGCTTGGCAACTAACTGCAAACACGATACCAAACAGTGGGTTAAAGAAGCGGTTCAATGAAAAAAATATACAGATTGATGCCGCACTGTGATTCATTTCCTTTTACGCATGGGAAGTTCCATATAGGGTGCAAAGAGTGGGCACTTCTGTCAAGAGTTTGTGATACAACTATCTGATGTCAGTGAACAGGAAACCAATACCCATCGGTCTATGCTACAACAGTAACATAACCTGAACCCATACAGCATTCCTCAACAGCATATAAATCCTTTCTCACAGCCTGTACCTCTTCACTGGACTTCCTGTCTGTTGGCTAGTGTATTCTGTGACAAAGATGAGTAGCTTAAACTGTGGATTAGGAACAGGCAAATAGGCTAGCATATTACATAAATATAACTATCATCCTAACTGTCTATGTATGCTTGACTTACCCTGAGAGCAAACTGGACCCTATATGCTGTATATACAAATGGTATTTTTTGCAGTCATTCATTAACTAATATTGAAAGTCTAGTAGTGGTATTTTTGGTAACTCTGGTATTATTGGGAACTTGAGTTACACAATGTATTATTCCAACAATTATCTGGGTCCTATAAAGGTAAGCATAGAAACTCACAGCAGCATCTGGAAAGTTCTCCGTTGACATTTATGTTTTTACAGGACAAAGTCCCAAACTGTCAGCTGGACACACAATTAGAGTCAAGGCAGCCTCCACACACCTGTTCCCCTTCAGCGATCATACAGGGAAAATACACACAAAGAGGCTGTGCAGACAGACACAGGCATGTAAGAGAAAAAACAAATGATCTATATAAGTATACAAATGATCTCATCAATCATTCCCACAAAAGTCATGGCAGTTGCACATAAGCATAGTGGCAGGATTTGACTAATGGTGGAGTGAAAACAACACTACTATCCCATCCTCCTTAGGCGCTCTCTTTTATCACTCTGCACCCTTGAGCCTATATCAGTTCTGTATTACACTAGTCACCCACCACTTCTTGCCAAATCCTGTTCGCTGCATAAACATGTCCCATTCATACATATACACACAAAGGACAGTGGGGTTTGTCTGGGTTCCTAGTCCTGGCTGCCTGGGACCTCTGCTTCTCATAACATTGAGCCCCATAGCAACGCTGGAGCCAATCCGTCAGTCAATAACACAGGCGTAACAGAACTGGTCTCCTCGCACACACCTCACACATGGCTCTGAACTGACACTATGCACACTAAGCATACATGTGCAACTGTACACTGCCTGCCGTGAGCTGCCAAAATTTCATGCACTCCGATATGGAAGAGAATTCACTGACTGGGGTTCACAAACATACATGCACAACCTGCCAAAAGCCCACGCCTTTGTACAAGGGAAAATGTGCCTGCCAGGCAAAGAGCTGTTCTCAGTAAACAGCTACAATAGCAGCAGCCAGACATGGGTGTTGTAGGGTGGGCAGCCACAATACCCCTGTGACCAACATGCTATTGTGAAAGAACTTACGAAAGTTCACATTTTATAATCTACAACTGCTGATACACAAGAGCAAACAGTTGGCTGGTTTTCTTGGTCTGTTAGAGATTTTCCTTTGTGCTGCGGCTGAGGCATTCTGGTAAACCTGGTTTTACTGAAGACCTAACAAAAAAGAGGATAAAAGTGGGTTTGAGGTGTCACATTCTTTGTCCACATGGTTGTTTTATTTACAGCAGTGCGACTGACGCTGCTGAAGGGCTATAAACTGTTATTAGAGCGGGCCTGGATTCCAGCACAGGCCCAAGGAATCCAAGCTAGCACTGTGTCTGTGTGACTTTGACACAGCTGTACGGCTGCTCAATGCCAGCCCTAACATATACATAAACACGCAATACATTGACATATAGGAGTTTACATCCAGAATTCACACACCAAGCTAAGATTTATATTGTCATTCTTATTACTAAGCTTTGCACAAGTAAAATAAATTCTTCTTTTAGCGGTGTTTCGAAATACACTGTAAGGAAATAGGTTTTGGTTCTCATTCTCTGCTTTGATCTGTAGTCAATTTCCTTTCAATAATAGTAAAGCGTCATTTAGCTATTTGGCATTATTGTTTTCATTGACTTGCCTTTTATTCCCCTTGGTCGTATCAATTACAAGTTAGCAACCTTGGACCATCTGACAGCTGAAGCCTTTTAACTTCCAGCACATTTCATTTGACATTATCTCGGGAGAATCAAACAGGCTGACGTATATGTAACAACACTGACAAGTCTTTATTAGCAGTGCAGCTATGCTTGGATAAGACTATTCATTTTCACTCACACAAGCTGCCACCTCAATATATCTATTCCCAGTCTTGTCCCCTGAGGTATTTTAATCTTTTAATTGAATCTTTTGTAATTATAATGAAATAAGTGCAGACCTCCATCAGGAAGAGGAAAAAATTGGGGCCAGAGTGTGCCAGCGGTGACAGGACGATTTTCTTTCACAGTGGCTTCTCTTGTGATACATCCTCATTTCAATTAGCTCCGTAATTCACATCTGAGCAGCACATTAGGGCAAAACAAAGAGGATGGTGGGGCCACAAAGTGATAGATTATTTCCACAGACTATCCCCAACCAGAGTGCTGCTAACCTTCAATGTATATCACCAAGAATCACAATTAAGGTCCAAACTGTGTTCCAAAAAGATCAAGGTACAGATCTGTTTAGTGAGAAAAACACACTTCCCCTTCGTCTGACCCTGGCAAAGTACTAAGTCTAATTGCCTCATTTTTCTAAGCAAATGAACATTGACAGAGAGAGGATTGCTCAGTATAGGCTCTCTCAAATGGGTTCCCCCACAGTTGACTAATTCAGTTTTTATTGACGTATGACTAAATCAGTGTCCATTATCCTAACATACAGGGCAGGCTCAGATGTAGTACCAGCTCTGTGGCATAAGGCACTTAGGAGCATTACACAATCCAAGCTGGTTTGAAGTGATCTCCCTTCCAGTGCTGTGCTGACAAGGGCTGCCACACATGGTGTAGATCTGACATTGGCCAGGCTGTAGCCTCAGACTAACCTCTGACATTGAGGTCTCCCACTGGTGAACAAAAAACAGGAAAACTGACCACATACTTTTAAGTCCTGTGATTGTTCCTGGATAATGGCCAACAGCAGTGACACTTATCACCGCACGAGATTTACTGCAAGGACAATAGACATGCTCATTTTAGTGGCATTTAGGGGATAAACTTTCTTCACAGATTTTTAACACATGATTCTTGGGAAAACTTCCACAAATAACTTGGACTGTAATAGTAAGCCACTTTAAGTTAGCAAACATAATATTGAAAATAGATATTAGTTTGAAACAGCAGATACCAAACAAGAAGTCTTTCCCTAAAAAGTTGCCTCTGCCTGTTAATAGTGTTGGCCTTAAATTGTATTCTATTCCACATACAAAAAAATGACACTCTATATTAGATTTCCAATTTTGAAATTCTCGTATTGAGACAACACTGGTAATATTATTACTATTTTGAAATACTTTTGTTGATCGCATATAATTCATACACAGTCCAGGTAACTCACTTTGATAACCTATTATTATTTTGTTTTCTTTATAAAGCATATGTGCATGGTGGAGTGTGTGGCCTTTTTGTGGTCAGACAGGTCCCTCTGTTCTGCAGCTGGGCCGGCTTAATGAGATATCAGACTCAAAACATCAATTCATCAAGCTCATTGATGAGGACAATGAGGGGCAACTGCTTGCAAAGAGAGGCATTATGGCCGCTTGTGTGGGATAGGGCGGTCTTGTTTACAAAGGTTATTGGGCTGAGGGAGTTTGAAACAGTACACCACACCAAGCCTCTTTGCTCCGCTACACTCGGCTCTCCTACCCTCGGGGCAGCTTCTTGGGCCATTTTTCTGTATCTCTTTGATTTTCTGGGGGACAGGGGAAAATATACTTGTTGAGCTGCTTTTAAATGTCTGTGTGTGTGTGTGTGAATGGGTTAAAAGGAAAGGCCATACTAGAGCGCCTGATTGATTAAATAAACAAATCTCATCTTGTTATCATCAGGACTCCCTTAGCAGAGCTGAGCAGGCTGGGCTGGCTTTAGTAGTCGCCCCCTGGCCTCGGCCTCCACTGACAGGGCATCTGTCTTAATTAAAGCTTAGCCAGTGTGCATGACAGCCACTGAAATGCTGGTGTCTTCACGATTAATGAAGACAGATGACTCACAACTATAATGCAGGAACAAAAGCATGAGGGTAAATATACAAGAAAATACTAAAATGTTACAAGCAAATGCAAGGAGCCCCTAAACAAAACCACCATATTTGTCTATCTGTTATCTGCATTATCTGCTATTTTTCCACTGTGTTATCTGGCTTAGGTCTGTTCACACTTCTTCCACCATACCATACACACACCCCCACTCTCACATGTTCCCTCTCACAGAGATCTAGCAGCAGCAGCCCCCTGGAAAGTCAATGAAAATGGAGCACACAGTTTTGAATGTGCAGAGACAAGCCTGTTGTTTGGTCCTGTCTAAAGTCCCAGGAAAGAGGGAGTTGAAAAATGAAGGGCTGATGATAGAAGGGGAAGGAGAAGAAAGCAGGGCCAAAGCTTTTTTTTCTAAAGACAGCACGCATTCCACATTTGTAATTTATTCATCCCTTTATCCTTCAATAATTCATGCACTTATTAATTCATGGCTCAAGAGGAATATCATTATCGGAAAGTTTAAACAAATCCATGGCCTAAGATGACTGGAGAAGGCTATACGTAACAGTTAAAATATTAAACCAACATTCATAAGAATACATCAACAGCTAAACTTGTACCACTGTCAAACACACTTTGAATCACTTTGAATTGAGGGTTTAGATAAGCATGACAAATCTAATGTGTCAGGGTTTTTCTCTTCCTGTTACGAACCCATCTATTTCCTCTTTGATACAAACTTATGCTTTTACTATACAACACCAAGGTCAAACATCAGGTGGCTAAGGCAGTGACTGAAACTTGACTCTATGAACCTAACAATATGAAGATACAAGAGCAGGGCCACTTAAGCTCAGAGAGAGAGAGAGAAAAGCACACATACACGGACACAGTGCATATCATATCATAGCAGAGAAATTCTTTCAGATGGCTGAGCAGCTCAAACTGGCTGTGGGCTGTGAGGGAGGTGGGTAGAGGAAGAGGAGACTGTCTGTCCCGGTCTTTTCCTGTGTGCGGCTCTGTGTAGCCCCTGACAACACCCCCTCGGCCCGAGCCCTGAGGGGAAAACAAATGTATAGATGGAGAGAGCGGGACAGAGAGAGCGAGAGATGGACCATGTCATAGATGAAACACAAATACAAGACGCCACTTACACTGAATGCTGGCACTGCCTGTCCAAGCGAAAGGGTCCAGCCCCGCAAAGAAGGGGCTTGCCTTCCGCAGCATGCACGCGCCGCGGCTGGTGACATCATACAGCTGACGGGGGCCCATTCCCAGAGCCTCCATACAGTCGAACATGGTACCCCCCCACCCTTAAGAGAAATGACTCCTCAGCTCTGCCTGTCTGTCTTGTGCCTTCTTGGCTTCCTGTTCTCACGTCACTCACTCAAACCACTGGCAACAACAAACAGAGCTGTGCTGCTAGTGCTATCCCTTCACTTATCTTCCACTGTCACACTCTCTCTCCCTCTTCCCTGTGTTGCCGATGCTGCCGGAGTTCCCCGTCTGCCTCAGCTGGAATGCAGATCTGGTTCGTGCCTGGCTATGATGAGATGAGATGAGCCTGAGCGTGACTTGTCTATCCACTCTCCCCCCTGCCTGCCCCTGGGTGAGCTGCTCCCTGTCTGCTGTAACAGACCTAAATAACAGCCTCTCACAGCACTCGCACAGCCCCAGACACAGCGGAGCGAACCAACTGCTCCAGCGTGACGCAACAGGAGGGGGCGGAGCAAAGTAGAGAATGCCAGAGAGGAGGGGACATAAGCTGGGGGGAGGAAGAAGGAGGGTAGTAAAGGGGGCCGGACAGCAGAGTCTGCACTAAACTGGTTGGTGGAAAACTTTTTTATCCCTATTCTTTGTCTCTTGCTGCTTTTTGTGTTTCATGTCAATCCCAAATAGTATACAAATAAAAAGCTATCCACTTTCCCTCACAGTTTGGATCTGCAAAGTGTCTGTCTGTACATGGCACCTCCCCCATTTCCCCTGAAGTAAACACATGAGACCCCCCTCCCCGTGCTACTTTTGGTGAGCCCCGTTTCTAATCATAACCATATTACAGTCCAGACACAGGCCTGGAGTGTATGTGAGTGTGAGAAAGAAATCTAAAGGATATTGTGTAGCAGCAGTTATAAATCCACAATCCAGATGCCAGGGAAAATCTTAACTTGCCGCTGGAAGTGTTTTAATAGTGATGGATAGACCACCTCAATCGTGGAAGTTCAAAGACAAATACAGTACTCACACACACAGACACACGGCTTTCCGTACTTGTTATTTTGCTCTTATTTGTGTTACTAGACAAAGAGACCGGTTATAGACATATGGGTATTTAGTTGAAAAAGACCGTCGCTACCAGACTCATGACATGTCAAATATTCAATGCTATACTACTAAAGTCGTTATAGTGCTACAATCATAAAGCCTCATAAACTTAAATCACAGCTGTCCATAACTAAATGCACTGGTTCAAGACTGTTTTTGTCAGATATGCAGCTGAATTTGGTCAAATTCATTTTAAAATGTTTGCCAGTTAATATTTTTTTTCTCTGTACAACAAACAAATAAATAATAACAAAAAAGAAAGGGATGTTCACCAGAGGTCTCTAAATACATATTTTTATTGTACAGAAGACTATTCACCCTGGAGAGAAGATGTACCTTCACAGTAACTGTAAATTATCAGTAATCAATAGTCAATCTCACAAGCCTGTCACTGGTCCTAACTGTTGCTCCGCAGACAGATAGACCCTTGTTGAGCTAAAGAAAAGCCCTTGATAGAACAAGAGATATATGATAATAAAAAGGTTTGTATAGGTCCCAAGCATTCATCTCTCCCTGTCAGACTGCCACAAGTGGTACAGCCCAGCAGGCAAAGACACCATTTCCTGTCAATCTGTGCTGCTGGCTATGCTCTCCATAAACACACAGCGTGGCCCCACGTCTAACACTTTATTCTTTCCTGTCTCGTGAAAGAAACCATGCTTTCAAATCGTGCCCTATTCTGGATGATTTTGATTAAAATGTTTATTGACCTAAAAGCTTGGAGTTCAGTTCAGAGTTCTTGTTTATTTTCCTAAGCTGGTGCACATGTGGGGATCATACCTCTCACATATACACAGAGGAAGACATTTAACAGTTCTTTTGTCGCTTCAAATGGCAAACATCACTAAGTTTTATGTGTTTCTTCATCCAGCTGTCAGGTCTTTAAGTGGAGGTTTTATGACAAAGTATATAGAGAGAAAAAAGCAAAGTGAGATCTATGTAGATGTCCTGCAAACCTTTTCCTTTTTACCAACTTATACACAGTTGAAAAGTGTCTGAGATTTACACGTAAACCACTAAAACCACAAGCATTCTTCTCACACTCATCTTTCATCTCCTTTATACCTCTTATTATTGCAAGCATCCGGGAAACTGAGACTGGCTAATCCCAAGTGTGTAAATGTACTATGTGACATAATGTGTTGCACATTGTTAAAAACACAAACAAATGATACAACATCAGAAAACATTTTAGATGATTTATAAGGTCTCGTTGCTTCGTTCCCAGTTTTGAAGTTGCTTTTTAAATGTTTGGGACAAAGCACATGGCAGAGCTCGCAGAGAGACTTTGAGGACTTCAGAGGGTTCACAGAGTGAGTTTAGACATCTAATCTACACATACTCCATACTGCTGCTGACCCAGGCCCGGTGCCCCTCCGCCCCCCCTCCTTCCTTCCCTGGACAGAGAGGTTGAACTCCAGAAGAAACCCCCACTGGGCCACTAACTTTCCCCCCAACTTATCCTGCCCGCCCTTCTCTTCTCTGGCTCACAAGTCTCTCCATCGCTCTCCTTAATTCTTTTTTCCCCCTCTGTTTCTGCAAATACTCTCCCCATTTCATCAAGTTCCCCATGGTCATTTTTTTCTGACTGCATGATTTGTTTAAGTTGACAAAGTTCTCTGCTTTTGTTTCTAGTTTTGGACATGTTTCATTTCCAATGGCTGCCAGCTCATTCCTTTGAGCAACTGCTCCTTTTGACCACACGTAATTGCTCAACTTGATATTTTTGACAAATCAATAAAGCATTGTATGCATTTGTTGACCTATAGTTATAGAGGGCTTCACTATATGCTTAGAGTCGTATTTCGGCTTTACTACTGTCTGACACTATAATGCTGATTACAGATGAGACGTATAAAACACATTGTTGTCACTTCCTCTGTATATAGTCATTCAGGTTCTAGCCGGCCAGTCAGCAACGCAGTTGAGTGTGAAGCAATAAAAGCAGCTTGTTTTAAAATGCCTATGCGCTAAACACAGCATGGTGATTTTAAAAGGAATGTCAAGCTTTTCCATAGCTGGTGAGAGCATATGTGCAGTGTGTAGACGTGCCGAAACAGATTGCCGGTGATGATAGAGACACTGAACACCAGTTCAGAGCTAAGGCAAACTACACACAGACTCAGGTTACATGGACCTCACTCAAGGAAACTAGACCAGTCTTATTTGTCATTCCTAATGTCTCTGAAAGGCTTTTATAGAGAGAATTGTACATTATTGTATTCAGCACTCAGTTTGAACAAATGGTAGTCTTCTTTGTCGCCTCTAGTTTTACATGTGTTCTTTGAGAAGACATGTAATCTGATCTACTGATCTGACTTTCTCACAATATATCTCTTTAGACTCATGAAGAGACACTCAGTAGACACACGGGGAAAGTGAGGCCTGACCTAATCAGCTGCAGCCATACTCGTTCACAGCCTGGTCCCCCATAAGCCCTGAAAGAGCTACATTTCACATTATCACATTTGGCCATCTATCAGAAACTTTTTCATTGCTTCTGTCTGCTCTGTCATGACATTTCACTACTCATGTTGTTGGGAGGAAAAAAGAACTTTTAGTTGCTTTGCCAAAAATACCATCATATTCTCATAGGCCCGTGCAGTGTTGAATGCCCTCCCACACCTTCCGACAGCCCAACCCTGTGACTTGCCATTGCATGCTCTTGGCTTTGCACGTGCCCTCAAAATCTCAAAGCCCTCCCATTTTTAATAGTAGCCTCTTTATCTTCATCTGTCATCATGTCAATGCTGTACTACACTTTGTGGCCTCTCCCTGAAATGTATGCTGTCTTTCCACACACACACAGACACGGAGCCCGACACAGGCATGCACGCACTTAGCACAAAATGCATGCAAAGTTTCAGCAAAGTTTCCAGTACTTAGGGCAAATTGGCTCAAAGTTGGAAAAGGGATAACAAGAGGAAATCCAAGGTGAAAGTGGAGAAGAAGAGAGTATACAGTATAAGCTATGAGCACATAAGCCAACATGGTTTAGATGGATATCATCAGAGGAGCCAGTATTGTAATTGCTATTACTTCCACACAATCTCTTTAAACTGTGATGTTAAAGTGCCCGGGCAAACAGAAGATTCTAACCTCAGTTTTAGAATCATATCCAACACTGAAAAAAGAGCAACGGGAAGGGTATTGGTATCCAAAAAAATTACAGAGCCTTGAAGAGCTGTCAACTTCAGGCAACTTGTCGCCTAGGGAGATGAAAGCATGGATGTCAGGCAACTCTGAGCTGTTTATTAAAGACAAAGAGGCTGAAGCCCGACTGACAGATCAAGGATGCTGCCAGACAGCATTATCCATGCTTTCATCACACATCAATACAAACAAAAGCCAGGGCAGGACTGTTAGATTATTGTAACAGGGGTCAGATGGACTATAGCTGTGACTGCTGGTCCTAAACACACAATACATCATGTCTAATTTATATTACATTATATAAATAATATATATATATATATATAAATGCCAAAAAGTATTGCGAAGTATCGCGATATATCGTGAATCTATTTTTTTTTACAGCCCTATTATGCAACTCCCTGAGCGTAGAAAACCAACATGGCCTCTGCATATATGCGTGTGAGAATGAAAAGAGTGCTTTTAATGAAATAACTTTGTGTGAGAACTTAAAAAAAAAACATTTTGGTCCTTTCACGCACTGGCCTAAGCTTTATACACTTTGAAAACATTCATCCAGAACATGCACTTTAGGCTTTATTATGTTGCTTCCAAAATGATGCTAAAATAAAGATCTGTAGTAGTTGGCCAGTACAGGACTTAGAGGATTTTGATCCAGGCCATGTGGGCTGGAAGGAAATGACCTACTAGCTTTTCAAAACACCCCTGTGGCTGGCTTTGGGGCCAGGGCTCCGGCCCTCATTGGTGAAAGCTTACAGAGGTGTTTCAGGGCTCAGTGGCGATGTTATCACATAGTAAGTGGCCTTAATGGGCTTCCAACTGTTTGTTTGAAGGACTCCTATAATGAGTGGGATCAACTGATAACTGGCCTACTACACACTGCACAGAGCCGTCAGAGCCTGTAATGGATGAACACACACCAATATAAAAGAATGATTAGATGGGGGGGCAGTGTTTTGCATACCGACATGCTAACTGAGATTTATTCATGCTTGATTCAGATGTTAGCATTAAGCTCAAGGCCTTTTGTGGTCATTTGTCATTGTACAATTATAAGTTGAAGATAAAAAGGGACTATCTATGTTATTACTGTGCTTTTGACAATCTTTCTCATCTAACTCTTCGCACCTCTGTGCAAAACAGGTATTTCCAAAGACACCGTGGTGCCAAAAAAGAGTGCCGCCATGGGAGGTGCTCCAACCTGTCGGCGTGGCCCACACACCCAACAAAGTCAGACGCACACAGACAAATAAAGTCTGTTCCCTTTATGTGGAAGGTATTCTCTGAGCCTGACCCACAGACAGCATTAACAACAATAAGCCGGCTTCCAACTCTCTGAAGGGAACAAGTATATGGGCCTGAAAAAACTAGGCTTACAGGGAATGTTTAAACCAAGTACTTTTGTCCCCTTTGCAATGTCTTTAAAGAGCGGGGAAAAACTGCTGTCAGTAAAATGTCCCGTAACATTCCTCATCTTAGGATGCACTAATAAAAGCCTTTTAGATAACAGATGATGTTTTTACAATCTCTGGTCTTTACAAACACAAAGCTGGTCTTTTAGCAAACATCGAGGACCAAATGTTTGGACTCATCAAAAACTAATAAACTAAAAATGTGTCTTTTTCTCTTTCTATGGTGGCTTTTGTCCATGTCCTCCAATTACGAAAAACTGCTTATGTAGGTATTAGACTGGCGGGATACACCTCCAAAACATCAATCTCACTTCTAAGCCCGGTCGAGACTAATTGTAACATTGATCCCAACTTAAACTTTGACCTGAGCCTGGTTTAATCTCTGACATGGTGCTTAAAGTGCATAACATCAACCTAAAAACCCTTGTGAACGGTGCCTCTGCCAATATGGATGTGTCAGTACAAGCCGTCATTATGGAGCTTTGAGCTGCATGTGGTTGCCTGCATCTTATGTTAGAGCTTATTTGATAGTTGCTTTCTTTCCCTTTTAACTCTTGCCAGGATAAAAACAAAAACAATTTGTCTCTCTGTTGAAAATTGTATTCAGCATCATGTGTTTGTTTTTACTCCTTGTTTTTGTGTGTGAAATATGTTTTGTGTTTGTGTGTTGCAAAGACAGTTTAAAGTAAGTGTGTTTATAGTGTGATTGTTTTTTGTGTGCTTTCCTGACTGGGTGTGTTCTTGGATTCCACCACAGTAGGACATTACCCCCAGGTGCTCTGTCTCATTGCTCTGGTGCTGTGGAAATACCTTGAGGATTAGGTGGGCAGCGGCGGTGAGGAAAAGGGGGGAGCAAGGGGGTTGAGAAGGGAGGAGGGGAGGTAGTGATTGACGTTTGAAAGGCTGAAGAGGTGCTCAGGCATGCTGCACTAGTGGTGGAGAAACAAGAGGATCGCATACACACACTCGCACACAACAGTATATATGTATAAAGGGGGGCTCTAGCCAGGACTAGTTTGCACTCAGCTGTTGCCACCCACACCCAGTATAGCCCCACACCACGTATTACCACCCACCACCACCTGCCACCCTTTTAGCGCTGCTGCACCCAGATTGGATTTCAAATAACTCCTGCTTTACCTTTACCTCAACAAAAAGTGCTCATTCTTCCCTTTCTGTTGCAAATTACAGACTTTGCAAATCCAGAATCCTGATACACACTTGCTTTGTTATTTTTTTTCTTCTTCACAAAAGTTAAAGTGTTTTCAAACTATTGTATGTTTCCACTGTTTGGGTAATCTGGGTTTTCCTTGACAGAAAAACACTCAAGATTGCCAACAATCTTCTCTTTGTACTCTATCCTCCATAGATCATCCCTCACAAGAGCTCAAGAATACAACAGTGCCCCCTGTGGTCACACTTGAAAGTACAGTTGAGCCACTTCTGCTAAGTACATCTGGTATATATGTCCACATTCAATTCAGACTGCGGCTTACCTCACATGACCAAAGCTCTATAAGCACTATAAAGCATTCTATAAGACATTTATTTTTACATTTAAATTATTTTATTACATTTGAAATATTTGCAACTGTTCCTCACATTTGTTTATACTCAGAGTACTCATCACCTCACAATGAAAGAATGTTGTTTTGTCTCTAATTGCAGACTTGTGGGTTGACTGCTACACAAAGCCTGAAGAGGTTCATGCACACACACAAATACACACAAGTCAAGCAGAGCCAGGGGCTGTGGTCCTAACCACACCATCAAGGGTCTATAAGGAAACCACAGCAGCAGGGTAATCATTGTATCGATGAAAGTGGATTTTTCCTCTATGTTTCTAGGGGGGATTTCTTTCTACCATATTGCCCTTATATCACAAACAGATCCTATGGTTTTCAACTTCCACAAAATTATACGTAATGAAGTGCAATTTTCAAAAGCCTTATTTTCCTCTATACGGTGGACGTCTAATTGGTTGAATGTCAAATAATGAGAATGAAGGTATGGGCTTATGTGTAGTTGAAATTGAAATGGAAAACATCTTAGAAGCAGGAAGGGAAAACCTCGGATAATGAAAATTACTTACAGAGAGCAGCCATCTCTTTCGGCAGGTCAGCGCCAAACCGTCCAAACAGGCTGCTGTTGGCGAGCAGGTCAAACGGTGAATGGCTTCTCATGGAGTTGAAGGCGAAGGGGTAAACAGCAGGTGGGAAACCAGTCATGTGACCCACCTGCTGTTCCCGGTTGGTAGCCATGACGAGGAAACACCCAGACGTCCAGAGCAGGCCGCTGGGTGAGGCAGGACAGTGCAAATGTCCAGGAACTTAATTCAAGGTCCTTTTAAGTTTTTCTGTTGCAGCTACTGGGACAAGACAGGACCCTAAGTTACTGAGTGAAGAGTTGACTTCAATGGGCCAGACGCAACATCAGTTGGTGTTTCTGGGGGAAGAAACCAAAGAGATGTGTTATAATATTTTAATAACAAGATACATAATTAGTAATTTATTAAGATTGTGTATTATATAAATCACAAATAACCATGACTTAATAAGTTGGAAGGGATCAGGGATTTACTAGTTTTTACCTAAATGAACACATTTTCTAAAACTTGTATTTTGTCTTGCCTATTTTATTATATTTACAGGGTTTAAGTATATTAAAGTAATCAAGCATCCAATCAAAAAGCTATATGTCTATATGTTTATGTCCGTTTATAAACCTGAGCATGATTTGCTAAATACATCATGAGAGGTATGAAAGTGGCAACAGGAATTAAAGGCAAAAGAAAATAAACCAAAATAAAGATGTGAGTAAAAGTAAGCAGTGAGAGGGAAAACTATGACTGGGCAAAGGAAAAAGAAAATAAGAAAGACATTTGGAAAAAGTTATAACGGGGAAGAGCTGGAGGGAGCAAGTGAGGGAGTGAGGGAGGGGGAGAGAAAAAGAGAGCTCTTGTTCCTGCAGTTTTTGAAGAGTTTCCAGACTTCTACAGTGATTCCAGGCGATGCCATATGATTTAAATCACCAGAACTCTACTATAAAGAGCTCCTCTGTTCATGCTGCCAGCCTAGCACAGCAGCCTCTTTCCCCCAGGAGCAGAGGCCCAGACACGGGGTACTTCGGAGCATGAAGAGGAGGGGCGTGGGGGGTAGGGTGTAGGGGGAAAATGAGATCCACTGATTGCTAACTGCTGCTGTCACTTCTAACTATCTTCTCTCCAGGTCAGGCTCCCATCCCACAGAGTCATTTTGGCCCAAACCTCCCGCAGACCGCCTGTCATTTTGACTCGCAGTGGGCACAGACAGGAAAGGACCAAGAGAAGGACAAGGCGGCACTTATGTACTGTACTGCAGGCCCCAAAGTTGACTGTTAATATAGGAAAGGAAAAAATCAGCTCTCCAATTTCCATTTTTATGTTTTTTCATATATATTTGCCTTTCGCCTCCCAAATGTGGTTTTATGAGAGGGTGGTGTGATGAGCTTGTTTTTTATATGTGGCTTTGAAACTGCTGTGGTTTTCGAAGCGTCAAGAAGACAGGAGAAAACATCTTGGAAATGAAATGCAATAAGCAACAAAAATTATGATAGATCGAGGTACATTTTAAGCCTGAGAAAAAAAATAGTTTGAATAAAGTACAAAAAACATCAGGACAATGGCAGGGTCTGGGCACTGGAGGGCACTACGAGGTGGCGTTGTGCCCAAGAACCAGTAAGAGATCCAAGATGTAAAGGCACATATGCACATGCCGGCAATCAAACTAAAAAAAAAACCCAATGCAGGCGCTTACACACACACACACCTCGCACCCTTTGCTTTTGCAGAGCTCTGGCTCTCTCCCTACCTCTCTTTCTGGCTCTTTCTCTTTCAACAGAGCCAGTTAATTACACCCTACTGCTGCAGGCAGCTTCAAACCACCACTAATTTAGAGTTCCATTACAGTAAACTGTTCCACATGTGCATCCAGGGCCCAGGCAGGCTCGGGTGGCCACGTTTCAGGAAGGAGCAGCCGCCGATAGGCACCCAACCCTGTCTTGCCAACATGGCTCTGCTCCGCTGCCATCTTGGTTTTAATGTGTTTTTCTGATCATGACTTTTTCTAATTTAGATCATTTTTCCATTTCTAACCCACCCTACACCTATTTGCTATAATCACATCCAGTCCTTTTCCGCTACAGCCCCCACCTTTTTCATCCTTCTACTGCTTATACAACTCGTACCATGACCCAGTGCAATGATTCCACTGTGCGTCTAACACACTAAAACATCAGTAAAGATTTCACAGTGGGTCTAATGGGAGAAGAGGTACAGACTGAAAAAACAAAGCTGCCAGCATTGAGCCGGCCCATAACGTACTGTATGTGTGTGTTAAGAGCATGTTGAGTTGTGTATTAAAATCTTAAATTAGTCTTACACATAGACTTTCTAATTACACTGAAAATAATTGTTGTTGCGCCGTTTTATGATTGAATGCCTTATAAAAACATAAAAGAGAAACCAACTGATATAAAAAGTTTGAACCCAATAACTTCACTCTCCCCAAACACAATAATGAATTAATAAAAGAGTTGGCGCCAGTGATTTTTAATGAGTCACATCAGCCCGGCAGCTTTTTTACAGAACCATTTATGTTTTATGTCAGGTTCTGTGGTAAGGCTTGTGCTTGGCCAGCCTGTCTGGAGCTATAAGGGGATAAGGGGAATTTGGAGTGACCTCATCCCCCTGTTAGCCCGGGCCAAATGGGCATGGAGGGCCTCCCCACTTCCCCTGAGCCTGGGGGGCGCAGAGGAGGCAGCAGCAGGCATCTATGCAGGCAGCACCACAGCCAGCCATGGGTTCAGGTCTGGTGCTGGGACTTTCCATCATTGCCTAAGAGGTACACTCTAGCAGCTTAAATTTTCTCTCTGTAAATAGTGCTGTAGTGTAGTGTTAAAGTCATTGGATATACTTAAGATAACATTCTGATTTCATCAAAGAATAACCTCATAAAGTAGTTGAAATGAAATCAATCAAGCCTGCAATTTGAAGATAGTGCTTCAAGACAAGGCATGCTCCAGGAGGAGAGTTACATTGTGTTGTTGTTAGTGAAGAGTTTGCATTACGGCAAAAAGTGGAAGGAGCCAGCAGTAGTAAGAAAGAAAGAGAGACTACAGTTCCCACAGATTCAAACAATGAGTATCGAATCCACAACTATTGTGTCTTAATAGTAGTGTCAGAGTAAGGCCCCTGAGGACATAAGGACGGTTGTAAAAATTAAATAACTGAAGTCTAAACTAAAAGTCTGCAGCACAATGAAAAGGACATAAATTATAGCATACTACCAAAAGGCCACAAAGGGCATATCTTACAAATGTTTCAAGGTCAAAATCAAATTAACCTGCCAAGGGACTGCGAATGTAAATTAGCTATATGCTAACTTTGTCACATTTACACTTGTATTTTGTACTTTGTGTTTA
>JAVQKG010198892.1:0-30331 GCA_036025885.1 Hypseleotris bucephala
ACAGTACTTAGTGCATAAAGGGATGAGGGTAAAAATCTGAAAATATTTGCAGAAATTTGAGATGAAGTGGTAGCAATGACAACTTATTAACGCGAAAGCATGCTTTATAATGTGTAATAGACTGCCTAAGAAAATATGAAATAAATGACAGAAGGACAAAGACAAGTGTTGCCATAAAACAATTTTACACATTACACAGAAACAAATCTATTAAGGGTTCGGCCACTTTAGCTGCCTATAGCCTGCAATACTAATTGTATATTTTTGGATTAAGCAAAGTTTATGATTGAATCTAATAATATAAGGTCAAAACCATGTCCAAATCACTTATGTTTAGAGTGGTGGAGATTGTTCTTTTCCTTTGAAAATATATTTTTTTTACCCATCCAATAAAAAATAACATATAAAATCAAATAAGAATACTGGACACAGGGGAAGTCAAACTGACACAGAATTAATTACAAACAAAAAAACAACAACAGTTAACCACAGATATTGGCAAATTATACAGATGCAACAAAATGTAACCTGCTTGCACAAACACGGAAGAAAGCGACCACAGTACAAAAAAAAATATGACTCACTATACTTCACAAAAATACACAAAGGGGGGAAACAAAAGTATATAAAAAAACATCAAATCAGAAATTCACTGTAAAGCTACATGGAAAAGGAAGAGGGACAGAGAAGGGACGACAGGTGGAGACCTTTAACAACTTTAGAAGAGTGATTTGAAATGGACCATAAAGTAGAAACTGTTAGACCTTAGTGAGCCATGCATATTATCTTTGATGCATAGGAAGTCAAGAGGCCAACACTAAATGTAGCTAACAAAAAGTTGGCTAAGACATCTTATGCGTATATCTATTAAAAAAAGTCAAGTGAAGCACACAAGGATGACTATTAAAAGCTTGACAATCCCTCTTTAAAACAAGTACGGTATGTTAAAAGTCATATGGGAAATTTTAAATTATAGGCCATATACCCAAACACAGGGGAATCTGAACTAAATTAAAATTTCATCTTTGCTGAGTTATACTGGATTTCTCTTGTACCAAGGGTGTGACACTGATACAGGTTGGTAACACTGCAGAAACCTCTGGTTAACCCTGATTAAAGGACATAGCCCTACTACCAGTACATGGACACCTCATTATTTTAAAGAGGGATTATGGAGCATTTAAACTGCACTTTATACATATAACACCATTTAAAACTTAAGCAATGTCAAGCACCTCTAAACTAGGGACTTGAACAAAGACATTTCTTACCTTAGACTGAATGTAGCCCATTTTCAAACGCATCTGTCATAGCATTTGTCTTTCTAACTTTGAGTGTTTCAGTCACCAAGTGCAGCTTTTATCCCTTTGCTTCTCCTCAGTGCATATACAAAAAGCCCTGAGCTCTGGACTACACAAGGTACTGAAAACACAGTTACATGGTCGAGAGAATAGTATTTCGGATCCATTACACGCTGACGGGACAGCACAATACTTTTGTAAATCAGTTGTGTGATGACTGATTTGTAAGTCAGGGTGTGTACATTGTTTATTTTTTTTCAGCGTGGTATGTTTCCAGAGCTACTATCCCTTGACCTTCATGGTTCCATTAACCCAAGTGACCTTTGGCCTTGGAAAAATGATGTTTGTTCTACATCACTGCACCGTCACAACTCTGGGAATTGATCAAGGCTGGTCAATTGATTTCTACATAAAACACACTGTATGTACATGAAAAAGGCTCATCTTTCCTTCTGAGACGCATTTCTTAACAAATAGCAGGTCAGGCCAGGTATACTTATGATGCATTATTACATGTACATACTAAAAAAGGTTTTAAATTGGATTTTATATCACATTACTGACCGTATGTTTTGCCAAGGTGTAGGTCTTTGGGGTAAGGATTAACACGAGTAGACACAGTAGGGAAAACCAAAATAAGCCACACACGACAACACAAACACAACACTCAAACAGAGACACAGTGTAGAACATGTAAGAATGAAAGAGCCCACATACACACGCGTGATATGACACAACCTGAAGAGAGAGACAACAACAACACAAGCACATCAGGCAACAACGTGACCGCTCTTCCCATTCAATCTTCTTCACTATCTTTTATTAGTTATTGACAAGGACATGACAACTGGGAGAGTTTTACTGGAATTGTCTGCATGTGTGTACGCCCACACGGATGCGCTGGTACATTCTTATGAGTGCTTCACACAAACACAGTTACACACTATAATTTAAGGTGTTTTACAATGCAGTCCCATCTCTTAACATATTTTACATTCTTTACTTATTGTCTAACTGGTTTAATATAAAGGTTATTACACATTTCCCAAACACTGTTGCCAATGCCAAACTTCCACACATTGGTAAACTTCACATACCATTCTTTTGACTGCTGCTCCAAAACTGACATTTTAACTTTAGGTGCTTTTAGATGTTTTGAGGGATACCATGCAGACTTTCCACTTTCAAATTCAGAGGTCATGCAGTGGAAATCCTTGCACTTCTATTTGTGTCATCTTTGTATAGAACTTATACAGAGGACGCAGGACGTAATGTCATTGCCGTTGGTATTGATGACACTACAAAATCTAACCTTTTCACAAGTTGTAGGTTAGCTGTCAACCAATCACCAGACTTTCTTTTGTATATGAGGAAAATTTCTGAGCAATATCAGTCAGTCTTTTTAGTTCCATTAATACACCCATGAGAAAGTATAAATGCATCTTTCTATGACATGAGAGAGAGGGGAGTTTTGGCCAAGTTTTTACTTTTTATTGCATTGTATGCCCTCCGTTACACAGTTTACACATTAACAAATGTGAAGACTTCACAGGTGATACCTTAAAATCACAATGTGGACATAGTGTCAAAGTGTTCATCCGCAACTATGTTTTAAGTGTACTGGACTGGTGTTATGTGCTTTCTGAAACATGCTAGTGACAGATCAAGTTTTCCGGACCCTTTTTAGTGAAACATGAACTAGGCTACAGGCTCCTTGTTTTTGACTTCAGTGTTACCTCTGGCGCTATGGTTTGATCCAGGAAGAGGTGGAGTTTGCATTGAGGTCCTGCTGTAACAGAGACCCTTCCATCTTATACCAATCCTCAGTCAGAGGGGAGTCTGGGCTGGGCGCCAGGGCTGCTGCCTCTATAGTTGTGTTGTCAAAAGGGGGTTGTCAAGAGTTTGAAGGGAGTGTGAGGGAGTGTTTTTGGTGCAGGTTTGGCGGTAGTGGTGGTTGGTTAGAATAGTAAATGGATTAAAGTGTCAGGTTTTTATGAGCACAAACATGATGCATTTTGGGATTTGTAAATAAATTGGGGCAACATGTAGCACAAGGGAGAATGGGGAAGGGAAATGACGGGATAGGAAAAGGGAGGTAATGTGGGGGAGCGGTGAGGATTTTAGGGTCGTCACATGGGGGGGGGGGGCAAAAATAAACAGGACAATGCCAGGCAGGATAGGAGAGAGAGAGAAACAGAGAGGGAGAATTGACGAGAAGTAAATTAATGCATGGTCAACTGTCTGAGTCCAGAAGACAGAGAAAGACAGATCCGTTTATGAGCATGAATGAATATGACACTATGGGACACACAACCAAATCTACACACACAAACACCACAGAGAGATGGAAGACACGACTTAGAAGGCTTAGAAAAATGAACAAAAAAGACATAGAGACATACAGGGACAGGAAGTCTTAACAGACGGAAATAAAAGTAAGCAATGATGAGACTAAGACAAGATGAGTGTGAGGTGGAAACAAATATAGCAGAGCAGAAAGTACTAGGTGTTTCAATGTTTTGTGTAGCTAACTTGCATTTGGAGCCATTTTAATTGATTTTGAGGCATCCAAAGTTATGTCCTCTCCCATTTGACACACAGAGATCTTGTAGACTACTTACCTAGCATATGCACCTAACAGAATCGTAAATGTCCTTGGCATTGTTGTGTGTGTTTTATATAAGGTGTGCGATATGTATCCGTCGCCTGGTGTGAAACATACCTTTCCTCACATTCCCATCTGTGGCACGGAATTCCCTGGTGTTTAGCAGGAAGCACGCCCGGTCTTGCTGGTAACGTTCCCGCGTAGGCCCTCGCCCAATAGGACTCCTCTCGTCTGGACTCAACACTTGGTCGATGGTGGGGCAGTCCTCGTTAGCCAGCGCGGCTGAGGCTGCGTCACCATTCTGCTTTGAATCTGCAATGATTTTGAAGATGTGTTACAGTGATATGCAGTGTAACGTTATGCTAAATCTACAATAGTTAGACATTTCTGTCCATAATCACAGTACTAAATCACTACATTTACTCAACAAGATTTAATATTTGAAAACTGTCCAAATTGAGATGGATTTAGCTGTTTTAATAGATAATTGAGTGCATTTTATTTCCGTGGTGTTTGTTTTTCACTGACAGATGGACGCCTTTAGGCAAGTGTGGACCCACCACTTGATCATAAATTACTCATGAGATCCAATGGGCCGATGATTTCTCTGGGGTGGTCTACAATCAACTATGCACCGCTTCTTGATAGTCCACCCACATCTTTCTCTTGACACTAACACACCTCTAAACCTTGCAAATCATCACAACACATTTTCCCAAGTAAATATCAGTGTTATCCTGTGATGCAAATAGAAGACTGCCAAGCAGGTTGCATAATTGTCATCACCAAAGTGTGGGCATTCAAAGGTAGACATATTCTCTATTATACATTATAAAGATAAAGAAAAAAAGTATTCCTAAAGGTGGTCCTTGTTTAGGCTAGAAGAATTAGAATTTTAATTAGTAACATTTACCTAAAGTAAGAGAAAATTGATTATCACACAATATTATTGACGGCCAAAAACTCTCACCTCTATTAATCTCTATAATTTCTTCTTGGGCGAGAGGACAATCGCCCCCTATGCCTCCAGACCCCATTACCCCACCTAAGACATTTCCCAAGATTCTTTGTGGTGATGCTGTAGCCATTGCCAATGCATCTGGCTTGCAGTAGTTGGGGGACCCTGGCTGAGGGGCTCGAGGGATATGTTTGTTCTTCTTTTTGGGCAGCTTTTGCTTGGCCATTGCCAGAGAGTAGTACATGCCGAAGTTGTTGACAATGACAGGTACGGGCATAGCAATAGTCAGCACACCAGCCAAGGCACAAAGTGCGCCCACCAGCATTCCAGACCACGTCTCTGGGTACATGTCTCCATAGCCCAGAGTGGTCATGGTTACGACGGCCCACCAAAATCCAATAGGAATGTTCTTGAAGTTGGTGTGGGCGCTGGCAGTCGGGTCATCTGGGTCGGCGCCAATTCGTTCGGCATAGTAGATCATAGTGGCAAAGATGAGGACACCGAGGGCTAAGAAAATAATCAGCAGAAGAAATTCATTGGTGCTGGCACGAAGGGTGTGGCCAAGGACACGCAGACCTACAAAATGGCGAGTTAGCTTGAAGATTCGGAGAATACGGACGAACCGGACAACACGCAGGAAACCTAGGACATCCTTGGCAGCTTTGGAGGATAGCCCGCTCAGGCCTACCTCCAGATAGAAGGGAAGAATGGCAACAAAGTCAATGATGTTTAGGGTGGATTTGAAGAATTCTAATTTGTCTGGGCAGAAAGTGACTCGCAACAGCACCTCAATAGTGAACCAGATTACGCAGACACCCTCTACGTAGGTCAACCAGCTGTCTGTCACCACCTCGTATACAATCTCCTCGCGGGTTATGTTGCCCACCGTGACGTTCTCCGTCTTGTTGACGATGGTATTGAAGGCCTCGTGCGTCTCCATGCAAAAAGTGGAGATGGAAATGAGAATGAAGAATAGGGAGCCAAACGCCACATACTGCAGAGGAGAGGGAAAACAGCAGAAAAAAGAGAGGATCACAGAGTTAGTTTAGTTAGAAGTTATAGCAAAACAGTACAAAACATGCAAAGAAACTAAATTTTAGTTTATTTATATTACAATCATATTTATGGTTCATACATTATGTTAGGAAAGACTATTGTATAGGACTAGGTGAGTAAATTGTGAAGGTTTAATTTTGAAGAAAGAGAAGCAGATAGCTTAGGCCTGATAACATGCAAGCAAGTCCAAGTGTCTGAGGACAATCCAGTGTGTGAAGTAAACAATGTTGCCAGGATGTCTAAACCAATGTTTTGAATGCAAGACAGTAACACTTCCTGTCAACACAGCTTTGACTTTCAAAGGAACATGGGACATTGGCCAGGACTGACTGACTCCTTGTCACAATAGCAGTTTCTCCCTCTTGTTTGTTGTACACAGTAAAGTTAGTAAAGACAGCATGGCACATGACCCTTTAGGCAAACAAACAAACAAACAGTTTATTTAATTTAGTTCTTTGAGTTCTAGAAAAGTACTGTAGTTATGATGATATTAGTCTGGGTTTAGTTTTTTCTCTCATCACTGTACTTGAATGAAATCATTTACTGAAAAATAAAGCATAGAAGTTCTTCTGGTAGTAGCTTTATAATTGTCCCAACTGTCGTCTGGCCTTTTCCCTGCAATGACATTATTTATATTGTTGCCCTTTTAATGGTGACATCCTTTCCTGTCTAAGTTTAATGCTTGTTTGCTCTGTGCCACACATTTGTTCACACTGGGTGAATGGCTTGGACACAAAGCAAAAAAAAGCTATTACACTTGTACCACTGGGATTGCTGCAGTTTTCTCGACATTATTACTTTCATAGATATAGTTTTTTTTACATGTGCATTGTCTAGATGTACCAAAGGCCACTGAACGAATGATAGTAGCGTGCTAACACCAGTGCAAGTGTGGCTTTAGTAGAACCTCCCAAAGCGGTCCATTCTGGCCATGCCTGCAGTGTATTTATAGATGCAGTATACTTCGTGCTTTATCAAATAAATAATAAAACACAGACATGGCCTGAAGAGCAAAGAGAAAGGTAATTCATACTTGAGTGGATCCCATATATATAAGGAGCCTAAGTGCCTTCAGTGTATTGTGTGTGTCACCATGCATCTTCAGCATTATGCACTTATGTAATATCAAGTGCAATGTAGTTCTGAGGAGAAAGCTTATAGAGAAGTAGTTTGCAGTTTTTTTTTTCTAAAAGGGTTTCCGGATTTTGCTTTGATTTGAAAATTAGATGAGGGCCTACATACATTGTCTCTGAGTGCCTTAATGACAGGAAGTAGAGGATTTAACACAGTTTATAGTGAGCAAATTAGCTGACAAGCAGAAAGTCATGGGTAAGTGACTTTATGGGAAGGACCATTAAATTCAGCATGTTTGGATTATATTTTTCAACTGCATTGGCCTAATAAATAGTAGCTTGCATTTAATTTGCGAGTCTTGTGATTTTTAGTTCTGAACCAGGACATAACGAATTCCAACTACTCCAGAGCCCTCCACACACTCCTTTCTTCTTCCCCGTCCTGCTCCATCGTTCCCCTACCTCTTTTCTCCTCTTCTGTGTCTGACCTACTTTTTCAGATTGGTGCAGTGCTCTCTCCCTCTGTAGCTGGAAAATACATACACACACATTGAGGTTCTCAATCACCCTCCTGCCTCAGCCCCCTCACCAGCCCCGTGTCCCATGGAAGCAGGATAGCACCAGAGGGACCTGCTCGGGATGGTCTGTGATTGGTTAGGCTGCAGAAACTCACAAATCAGGCCATGGAGATGTGCTAAAGTATCAGGAGCTTGTTTCCTACACTAATTAATATTTTATGAGAGCATTAATGATGTAAGTAATATCAATAATACCCTGAAGAGATCTAAGATCTTTTCTTAAAACAAGGAAGTTCTCTTATGTTCTGATGACGCAAATGACAAATTCCTATTCCGAGCCCAAGTTAACTTCCTACAAAAACATAAAACAAACTGCAACCTTTTTTTTGTATCTTTTAAGTAGGCTACACAGGTGGACACACTGTGGGGGGTGGACAGGTGGGAGGCAGACCAGTCCATGTGGAACCATGCGTGGAAGAACACAAAGGAACAAGCTGCAGCGTTCCAAGAGAAAGGACACACTGAATGCCAAAACAGTAAAAAAGAGTCAGCTTCATTAGACACTGACAAAGTAAAGTATCCTGAGCTAAGATTTGCAGAGCTGACATTACCCATCATTCAGATGATCTCAACGTGATGTGACTGTGTCCTGCAGAGAGGACTTTAAAAAAGACAAAGAGAACTCAAAGCATGACAGCAGTAAGAGGGAAAGACTAGGAAGGAAACAGTGAGGCAATGCTTAGGGCATTGAAGGCTAATAGTAAATGACAGGCCTCAACTACAACAGTGACTTGTGTCAACTAAAGCGACAGGAGGGGGCTTTGTGTGAGAGGGTTGACTTCACGTCAATATATGAAACATTTGTGTGGATTAAATATTTATGTAGACTTTACATTTAACAGAAGTATTACATTAAGCTTATGCCACATGTTATATTTAATTCTGTTTAACATGTGCTGTTAAAAAATTGCCACAATATCTAATATATGATTGTCTTTTCAAAGTGTCTTAGCCTTAGGCAGATAAACAGTTTGTAAGTTTATTGAAATGTGATAACCAGAAGTTGCTGATAGTTTGTTAAAGAGGGACTTACAGTACAACATACGAATGACACACAAAGTGCTTCACTAATGGTTACAGTAAATATTTAAATGTAACATATGCACAGTAAATCCTTCAAAATATTCTTCCATCATTTGTAAAACTAGTCTCATGCATGCCCAACAAAACACTGTACTATAAACACACCAGAATCTCCTTACGTTTTTCCAGCATCAAAAAGCAAACTACCACTCTATTATTTCAAGTGCTGTGTTAGCCCATCCAGTTGATGCAGTTTATTTGAGTAGGTTATGTAGTTAAAAGCCCCACTGCTATATCGCCACTGATCCCACATTAGTTCATTCATGGTTTAGTAATTAAATGACACACTATTAGAGCATGGTAGAGAACAGTGGATTACACTGTAGATCTGAACATCGAATCAACATGGATCAATAACAGCAGCAGCCTTTTTAAATATGCAGCAGCATGTTAGGCTGAGATACCGACAGCTTTAGTATCACACAGACCTGTGGTGGTGGACTAAAGACATGGCAACAAGCAGCCTACAGACACTACCTGAACACTGCATTGATGTGATGGAAAGGGATGGGCAGAGGAAAGAGAAGAAAAGAGGTAGAGGAAGATGAGACTTTCACACTTGTTCATCACCTACATTATCTCTCTGCCCCCTCCCTCCCTGTACTGCAACATAAACGTTTGCATGTGTTCGGTTAGACAGCTCAGAATATATGAGTCCCACGTCCCTACAGTGGAGCATGCGACACCTGCAACTCAGTGACCTTCAAGGCCCAATAGAGTCTCCTTCTCTCTCCAGACTCTCAAATTAGATTTGGAAAGATCATCAACATAAATTTAAAAGAGAGGGAGCTACATGGAAAGACAGACAAGTGAATAACAAAGGGCCTCTAGGAGAGAAGGAGTAAGTGTAAAAGGAAGTGGAGAGAGTGCTGATTGTGTTTCGATGGACAGATGAATGAATAAAAGACAGTGGGAATAAAAGACAGCAAGGAATGACAGAAGAACAGTGATGTGAATCTCACCTTTTAAAGTGAGGGATGTGCTGCACAGGGCACCGGAGTGAGAGTGGAATAAAGCATTGGAGAAGAAGAAAGGAAGGAGGTGTAAGTGATATGACTTGTAGGAGCCTATATTAGCCTTACATGTGTTTTGCATGCAAGACAACGCGCTGTGCTCTCCTTTAACGGGACCCTAGTGGCGCTGTGTTTACTGCGGCACCATCCAGAAGAGCTTTATCATTACAGTATTACCACAGCCCTGCCTGGCTCTCTGTCACCATGACAACCACTGCGTTAGCCTCTGCTTTCAGGCACCAAGGACAGGACTAAGCCAAATACTGCTCCTACAGCTGATGCAAACGGCTGCATACAGAGCACAAGCCAATAAACATTTGATCTGAATACTAATTACCACACCAGACATGTGAGTGTATTTTTGTCAGGTCAGCAATGAGTGACCTTGATTATACAAACATAAATAAAAATTAGTCTGCTCTTTTGTTCCACTGATGGTGATAAACGGCATCTACTTTAAGGCACTTAGAGAGGCTAGTCTTTCCCAGAGGGCAAAGCGACCACTTGTGCAGAGTCAGCAAAGATAAGAAGACATTGAAGGATGATCTAAAATGGGGATTTTAAACAAAACGGTTGGTTTGCAAAATAAGTAGTATGCCTACCATAAACAGTTGTTAAGTGATGGTTTTTGAACAAAGAAAAAAATATTAAAAACTAAATTCTGATTTAAAATAGACTTATATTTCTTATATTCTATAAACCCACCCTGGCACTACAAAGTAACAGTTGTTAAAAGCTTGTCCTTTTAAGATTGTATTTCTCCCTGAGGAACTGTGGCCACCTAACCCACAGGGAAATAACCATCAACACATGTAGAGGACACTGAAGAGACCCTAGAGGCAAAGCAAACGGTGAAAAAGTCAGGACACAGCAAAAAAAAACCTAAGATCAAATCCAAAAGGAACTGAGTAAATGCCACAAAGAAGAACATTAATGCTTGGGTTCCATGATAGGATTTCACATGCCAACATCCAATGCAATTTCCTTAATGGTCAACACCTCCTCACATAGAGTTGTGAGCGAGGAGAGGCATAGGAAGTGGCCAGGAGGATATAATTAGCTTGTACTCTGGGTAATCCGTGCATTTGTACATTTGATGCCAGAGACAGACTTTGAGGTCAGTGCTCTTGGAAGGTATCCTGGCACATTTCAATCACAACACAGTCTTGTGTTTTAGAGAATCCCTGAATGACTCAACTCCCTGCTACAGTCGGAGATCTCCCACACACACATCCTGCAGCGTTTCCTTCCTGCCGCAGTACTGTCAAACGTTTGGAGGAGTGATTTCTGTGCTGCTGGGAAGTCGACTGTACACATGTCCTTTCTCTTTCATCTGCTTTGTATTTGGACCAGATTACTGCAGCATGTTATGTCCTTGTGACGACACCCCCCACCCCCTTTTACTCCCGATACGCCTTTCTTTTTTCCAAACCCCTCCTCTTACTCTTTTTCCTCTGTCCTCTCCTGTCCTGCTTGTAATGTCCGAGACGTAAGGCAAATTTGGCAAGGCTGTCCCTCTCCCATCAGCCGCAATGACAAAGTGCTTTCATAGCTCTTCTTTTTCTACCTCTTTCAATCTTTATCTTCATTGTCCCTCTGTGCTTTGGCCAGTGCTAGTTGTCTACCTTTTTGTCAAGACAATTAAACATGTTTGCAGAGATTTTGGTCTAACAAGTACATGTTTCACAGTAAATAGTTAATCCTAAATACATCTCAATTCAATAAAGCATCTTAAAGAGAGAGAAATGCAATCCAGTGGGACATTTCTATTTAAAACAAATCATGTTTTTGTTGTTTAGAAGCGCTTGCCCTGTGCCATTACTCGGCTGTTTCTTTGACAGGACAGGCAATCAGATGGTCACAGTGACACTTTCCAATCTCATTTTCTGTGGGAATGAGCAGCAATACAGTGTAAGAGGAGTACCACAATGTCAATGTGGTAGCAATGAAAAGATTGTTGCTAAGACGCTCTCCTTGTAATGCACATTTGGTGTTCAAGCCATCAGCTAATTAAAATGGCACGTCTCGGGGTATGCACACTTGTGAGAGAGTGATCTGCAGGGTTATGCATGGAGGCGTGTCACACAAAGTGATATATCTGTGCGCTGTAAGTGTGAACGCTTGGCAGCATGCTTTATGGACGACTACACTTACAGTACAGGCCAATGTGCAAAGGTGAGTGTGCTGGTGATTTATGCTATGGGCAGGTGTATGGGTCAAACATGTGAAGCATGATGCAGTTCAATTGGGGAAACATGATCTTGTAGCCTGGACAGACAGACCATTCACTTTCTTGGTGAGTTGGATCTAGAACCTTTATGCTTTTGACTACTCATCATAAATGTTAATCTAAAACGACATGCAACACGACTATGACAGACTGTTTTTGTTGGTATATCCTCATCCACAGTTTGAAGTAGCCAGGCTATGTTCGTTTACCACTGTTACGCTTTGTTTTTTGTTTTTTTTTGTCCCTTCAGAATATCCACACACACACACTGTTTATTTACATGTGGTGCGTTTGTGGTTATGTTCCTATCACAATACTCAGCTCCCTCATGTGAATCAACGAGATTTGCCTCATACAGAATTACGTCTCCCAGTACCGTAATCGGCTCTGGCACAGTTGGAGAGCACTCAGTTGATGCCAGTGTCCAGCATCCTAAAGCGTACGCACAAAACGTCTAGGGTTTACCACAGCGTCCCAAGTGTCCAAGTAATCGACTGTCTGTACAGTGTAGGCCGCTGATTCAGCACTTAACCAATAAATGGTCTAAGGCAGAGGAGGGAGGAAGATGGTTGTGAAGGACAAGTAGGAAGTTTTCCAGTGGGATGGGAAATTATTTTTTGCAACATAATCATAAAACGTGCTAAATGCCTGGCTGGAGTCTTATACAGACAACCGGTGAAGTCATCAAGTATTGTTGTTAGTAAAGCAGCCACAAATCAATAAAATTCCTTTTCTGCTTTTTCCGCCTTGAAAGTGCTTTTTAGTTGTTTAGCATGTTTTTGATGTCTCTGTCCTTGTTATGAGACATCAAGCATCTATGCATTCAAGTTTCACCAACACATAGGGCTTGGATTTCAGAGGTTTACAGAAGAACTGGCGAGGATGCAAAATCAACACGAGAAGGGCCGTGGTACAAAATGCTCAGAGAGAAAATAGAAGCAGGACAAATGATACATTTACCTATTGTCGGAAATAAGTGGAGCAATTATCACTTGCTAGCCAGAGGGAAAACTGTTTACCTTAATGAACTGGGTGAGCACCTAAGAATGATCTGCCATCATCTTTTTTCTGTGTCAGGGAATGAGAAGACATGTCTGGTGTCTATATATTGCAGAGACATACGTTTTAACAATACAGCACAATAAATGGAGGAATAGCTTCAACACCACAGAATGAAATTAAGGCCTTCGTCCCTCTCTCTGCTATTTTCAGATACAGTCCACAGGGAGGTCCCGAGAATGGGAAGTGGAAAATAGGCCTTTCAGTGGGGCTACGGTTTGGAGTAGAAAATGGTACATGGCAACACAAACCGCTACTGCATACTTTGATTTCATTCACTTAAAATGGACTGTAATTGAAGGACAAGGATACTTTAGGAACAAAATATGTTAATAATATAATGTTTATGAAGCCAAATCATCATTTCAATTTGATCATGATTTTAGTTGACTATTTTTTGCCGTTCACAGAAGAGTGTCTTTATAAAACCTTTTAATTACAAATATTAATGTTCATAATAAAAAACTTTATTTTTAATTAAAATGCAACACTGGCATTGTTATAGTAAAAATGACAGTGAAGAGTAGAGCAAAAAATTAATGCACTATAGTACTATTCAATAATCTTCCCAGATTAGCAGAGAATCATAACTTCATATCACTATACAAGCCTTTATTGCCATATTGCACACCCCCATAATCAATAATACCTGTAGCCCTATACCTCACTAATATTGAAACATTAGCTCAATAAACTTTCAGTATTTTCCGTCACATTTCTGCTTTTCCTTTTTGTCACACAATATTTGGAAGCATTTATCCCTATATAGACCAAGATAATGGTTCTCTAAGATTGCCTGGTTTTGCGTCGATCACAATCACCTTTGCTACATTATTCCATTACATTGGTACTGTACATGAAATTGCACTGCTTTGGGGCAAACTGAACGGGTGCAAAAAATCTCACAAGACCATGCAAAATTAGCCATGACCTATATCAAAAGTCCCCTACAGTCAAAATCAAGAGAACCTTGTTTAAAAGAGTGTCCTGGCTAAAAATATCTTTACATTTAACTTTCTGAATAAACAAAAGCACAATGTTCTTGGCAATACTGTTAATGTCACCCAAAGTGTGCTCTAGGCTAGTCACCCTGTTGGTGTCTATACAGTACAGACACCTATCCATGCATCTCTTTCTATTTTCTGTCAAGCAAAGTGATTTTCTATCCAGAGACATACTGTTCTGAAGCGTCCAATGCGGCAGTAGGTCATGCTTGTGTTTATGGCAGTATTGAGCACTGGTAAAAAGGGGGCAGTAAACAATGAACCACAAGACATGACCTTCAGGGGGAAAAAGGGCCTTATTGTCCGAACTAGGAGCGAGAGAGGCTGTTCTGCTTCCCAAAAATACAGGCACGTGTACACAACGTCCGGTTTGGAGGGGCCACCGGGGCATCTTGTACATGCTGAGCTACAAATGGTGCTTTGTCAGGAGATTGCTGACGAAGACAACTGTGCCCTTCTGGTGTAAAACTGGAAGTGCCCAAAAACAGCCTATAGGCCCACCTGTGGGACACAAGGACTGCATTACAGAACACCGGGGTATAGTTGGAATATAACAATAATTAGCAAAATAAAACGATAGCAAATGATTAGGGACTTTTGTCTTACAAAGACTACTACAAATTCAATATACATTCAATCCAATGTTCATCATAATACATAATACTTTTTATTTTTCCTTTTTTTTCATTAATACTGGCACTGGCATTGTTACAGTAAAAATTACCAGTACCAGATTGTAATAACTGTAATAAAATAACTCACATTTGATTTTTCTTGCCATATTGATCACCCAATTAGTGTTCAGCTTGGAGTAGTGATTTGAGCTTCTGTCTATCTAGAATTCTGAAACCTGTTCTCATTCACATTTACAAGATAGTCTTACCCATACAAATGCCTCTCACTGAAATGTATTTATCATCTTCAGACCTTTATCTGTAAACCAATGTTTGTGAGTAGTATAGTTTCTGAAATACTCAGGCCAGCCTACCCACCTTTCCATTTATCCCACAGATGGTCTGTTTGGGCTTAAGCTGGTTTGTCTTGAACATTCACAAGTGCATCGAGTTTTGATGCAGTTATTACAAGGCTGATTCCTGATTAGCTATTTTCACAAGTGTACGTGCCTATAGCTAGATACTGCAGCTAATTATATTAAGAGGTACCAAGATACAAACATGCTCTGTTTTTTTACATAAGCAATACATTTTAACATTAGATGTTAAAAGTAAATAGATTAAATAATAGATACATGTTGCCCAAAAGCGTTATTAGTCACTATTACTACAGACTTACTACATGCATACTATGTAATACTAGCATGTTTGTCTAACACCATCTAGAAATCTATGTGATCAAGCATGTGGACTTGGTCTAAAACAGAGAGTAGCCCACTGTCTAACACCATCTAGAAATCTGTGTGATCAAGCAGGTGGATTTGGTCTAAAACAGAGAGCAGCCCACTGACTAACACCATCTAGAAATCTATGGACCTGCAAATGTTATCCTCTCCATCTCAGTTTAGCACCAAATATTTACTTGACAGCGTGATGATCGCTCTGAATTAGATTACCCCAGTTCAATACCAAAACACTGGCAAATAAGTTCATCGATATTGATAAATCCTTTCTTATTGGATTATGATTGCCAATTGTGTGGTCTTTAAAAACACCTATTCATAACAGTACATTGAGAAACACAAACAAATGCTAACGCAATAAAACACGCCTCGATCAAAAGCTGTCACACGTGATATATGCCAGTCCTTTCGTGCACGACAAGATCTATGTCAAAACAGGCGCAGATCAATAAGGATTTCAGATGCAAAATGTACTGTATAACACCTCATCAAGCAAAAACACATATCCATAAATTGTAGTTATGACGCATGTCTAAAATGATTTGAGTTTTGAAAAAAGCAATCCATTTAGTTAACATGTTTTTTAAAATATGAAGTCTACTTTGTATAAAACATTGATATATAGGCCACATAAATCAGACTTGTACACAGCTATGTTTATTTTCTCTTATGTATATTGGTTTTTATTTCTAACACTGTGAACAAAGCAGAAATTATTCATACAACAAATTTTGCATATAACCTAGAACCACTTTTCGTCGACCTTTCTGGCTATATTGTTATTGAGAAAGGTGATGGAGACAGAGAATAGCTTAAAAAATAGAGAAAAAGAGAAGATAATCAATAATATATCAATCAATAGGCAGGCAGGAGAGCCAGGCTCCGTAGATTGGATGGCTCAAGCCTTCTCAGATAATCGAAGATGCTAAGACGAGGGTCCCCACCCCCATCGTGTTATTTCTTTCTCTGTTTGCCACCTTCTCCCTGACTACCCACTCTTCTTTCTCCTCATTTCTCCTTTTCCCGATTGCTTTTTTTCCATTTTGCGATCTAACTCACCCCTTTCTCCCCCCCTTTTGCCTGTATCTATCGCTCCTCTCCAGTAGTGCTCCCTCCTCCTCCCCCCTCCCGTGTCTACTGCAGCAGAAACGCCAGCATAGACAGCACCAGCATGTGTGCGTTTTGTTACATGTGTCTCTTTTACTACGATATGTCCGAGGGGCTGGCCACACTCTTGCCATAAAGATGAGCTTTGACGTTTATCTAAAAAGAGAAAACCTTTGATCAAAACATTGATTGCTGATGAGTTGCATCACGGCCAGGCAAACAAAAGCCCCTTAAATCATTACCTCTATTCCTGCCTATACATCCTCTTTCTATTTCTATTCCTAATCACTCTAATAGTGGTTCCACTTTCCAGTTTCATGCCAGGACATTTTATGCCAGGGCAGGGTAAAGCAATGATCCAGGTTACATCTCTCATACGTACATATAAAACAGGGCTGAATGTAATGCACTCACATATTGAGCTGGTGCTCCTTCTATACCTGTTCTGCATAGCCCCAATCTGCCACACTGGCGCCTCCAAGTAAATCGATGATAGATAGTGTATGATTCATGAAGCCACTGGAACCAGCAGCTGTGGTGTTAAACTGTACATTACATAATTCATCCAAGGCAGAGAGGCAGCAGGTACTGTAGTTAGTATTCAAGGTATGGCAACACTGCAAACCTCCTCTAGCTTTCTCAATCTGCAGAGCATCTTTTTATTGTGCTTTGAAAAGGTAAATAGCTTCACAGTTTTGGTGGTGTGGAGTGGGTAGAGACAGGAGTATCAATCAATGTGATTGGAATGAGAGTGACAGTAAACAAATCACTTCCTGCCTCGTCCTAAGCCCAATAAAAAGGATCAGAAACTGAACTATCTCTCCATCACAGTGCTGACATTTTGGTCCTCCCCTTGAAAGGTGAATTAAGACCCACTGTGCATTTCTTTTCATTGTTTAGTTACTTATAAATTGTATGAATGGCCACTGCAGCTGTCTGCCCCTATGTCTGGTTTTAAAAGTTGCATCTTCTACATCTTGCATGAAAAACAGTGCTAGAAGGAAATTTAAGTAAGTGGATGCGACAACAAAGCAATAGTGATCAAGCAGGTGGATTTGGTCTAAAACAGAGAGCAGCCCACTGTAGCTGTTTTCATGTGTCAAACATCAAAACACAGTCACTCGGAGGGTACTTGTTACGCGTACACCTGTGCGATCAAATACCATCAAACGTTCGCTTTCAAAGGGAAAATCATTAACTATTTAGGACGAAAACAATGTGAAGGTATCCCAACGACGCTGGGGCAAGTTACGCAGCGGTGCGCCTTCAAATGGGACAGCGGGAGCGTGTGGCAACAACTACCAAGGGCGAATGTAGGGAACATGGGATTACCTCAGTGCAAAGATGTACTAATAAATAACGTGAAATACGACACGTCGTAAACGAACAAATATGAGCTAATGAAGGCGTTTGGATGCACGCGACGCAGCGGGTGCCGCGTTTCGAGGCAGATGTGTTAAAGCCAGCAAAGGAATTATGGCTGCAATAAAAATGTATTCAGTGCTGGTTTGTAGAGGACACTATATCAAGTATGAGACATGATGTGTTTGACAAAAAGGGTCATCACCAAATGCATAGCCACTGTGCCGTTTTCCATTTTCTTGTGCTATCAGCATTAATTATTCAATGTGAGTAAGTCTATTGGTTGGCTCTGGGGCAGGGATGACACACGTGTAAACGGAGGGGCGCTAATTAGCACTTTCACTGCGGTAACCTGCTTGAACACCAAATAGTAAGCCAAAGTTTAGAAGTTGTCATGTTAGGTAAGAAGTAGATTAGACATTGTAAAGGACTCACCCGGGCATATTTGGAGGAGTAAGGGTCTTCAAAAAGTGCCCATATTTTAGGCTGCCAGGTTTTCCACCATCCCGCTTTTCTGGCGTCCTCCTGCATACATAGTCTCTTCAAGTCTCCGTCCGCTCCTCCAAGCGCAGGGTCGTCGTCCGTTGCCTCCGGTTCTGGGGTCTCAAAGCTGTCCAGCGCCTCCTCGGCGTCCCGGTGCTGGCGGTAGTTCATCCAGCAACACGCCTCCACGTCCGTCTCGTCGATCCCCCAAAAGGCGAGCTCCTCCTCGAACAGCGGACCGCACACATCGTTGGGACAGTGCAACTTTCCCGTGCGGTAATAGTTGAGGATGAACGAGAAAACGGACGGGTGACGGTCAAAGAAAAACTCGTCCAATTTGGGGTCATAATCGAAGTTACTGAACGCGTCCGGTTCCGTAAGCCACGATAAGCGTGTCCCGGGCAACGTCTTTAGGGTGCTCCGGTAAGTCTCATGGCGAACCCCGCCGCAGTTTATTACAATTTTCTCGCTTTCCGACGGACAAGTCATGTCTGCGCTGTAACATGCTTTGTTGGACGACTTGTTCCCACCCTTGCGCCCTTTGAAAGAGGATACACACACCGAACTGAGCATAGAGGACCGAGGGGGGAGGGAGAGAGGATGCGAGAAAACGGAGGGAGGAGGAGGGAGGAGTCTGAGAAGTCTGCGGGAGAGAAAAGGCATAGAAATGTTTTCAGATGAGGAAATAGTGGACTTTATCAACAATTCACACTAATAATGAACAGTGTGGGTCCATGGTCGTTTATAATGAACACTAATGTGATCAAATGATGCAGTGGGAAAAGTTGCAAAAACATCCATCACATACAGAACAGGTGCATGACTCATGACTCAGCATCTCCATTAAAAAAAAACACATAACATTTGGCATGAGGTGCCATAAAGTTAGTAGTGATTGGGCTTGGACATACTGCACACAGGGGAACTAGGGTTACCCATATTGACACTGTAGCCTACATTAACAACATGACAATGGTTCAGACTTTCTCCACCACTGAAAATAATTAGGAGCAGTGACCTATACAAAGAACAGGAAATGTGAGGTCAGATTTTCACTCCTACATCCATATGTTATAAACATGTTATGTGGACCCCTGGATCTATTATAAGACCTAAAATGTGGTCTGACTGGCCATTAATAAAAAGAAAGACATTCAACATAGTTACAAATAACCACATCACGAAATGTGTAACACATAAACATAACCATCATCATGAATTAAAAAACTGTGTGTTTTGTAGGCCTACAAGTGAACACACATTCTCACCCAAAACTGTAAATAAAACAGTGCTTTACAGCATCACCATAACGTTTAGTCGATGTTCTCCACATTCAAAGATTTTCTGTTTGTAATGAGTAACAGACTGTATAGAAAACAAACTTATTTCTCTTGTGTTCTTATTGTAAACAGATGCACTGGTACCCAATCCTGCTATCATTTCAACAAAAAACAGACAGACACACTTTACATGTTGCCTCCTCCCTCCTCAGTGTTAAGTGAATGACTGCGGCCTTGTGTAAAAATGCATCGGCTCGTGAATGAGGCTCCATTTTCATCTCCCTTTCACTCATTAGCCTGAGTACTCCCCTTCCGCCAACAATCTCTAAATTGATCCAGTTGATCCTCAAATCCTCCGCCTAATTAGGCCACTGTTCTGCCTCCTCATCCTCGCGCTCTTCCTCACCTGCACTGAGCCCTTCTATTTCTTCATGTTTTTTTTTTACCTACAGTGTATAACTAAAGTATCTTTTTCTCTGCCTGCAGATTGAATCTGTGACGTAAGGTGGCACAGCCCGGCGTGTGTGTTAATTGCCTCCCGAGAGTGCAGTGTCCGTACTAATGTTAGATCTCCTCAATCAGCCCAACACCACTGCCTGTACTGCAGACCCTAGCCTCTGCAGTGTGCCAGTGTGGAGGTATGCAAAGAGGAAGATGTTTTAATAGATACATACATAGAGACTGGATGGAGGACTGGGGCAATATTCTTTGTGAGTGCAGCATGTTGGCCAGTGAATACAGGCAGTTCCAGTGAATAGCCAGTATAGGATTGTCTCAGTGGTAATGGAGCAGTGGTGAAAGTAGGGGGAGGACGCGCACAGCGAAGAGTGAGCGGGTTAGGGGGGAAGGAGGCAACGAAAAGGAGAGTGCGCTATAAAAGTGAATGAATTCTGCTGCAGTGAAAAGCCCCCATTCTGCTGCTGCCTACTGCCTTGTGTCCTTTCCTTGCTGCCTTTTTCCTCACTGAACAACATTCCTTCACACTACCCGGTCAGTGCGCCACAGGGCTCTTTCTATGTATGTTGTTAACCTTTTTTCTCTGCGAATAGAAATGCACCACTTCCATCTCAGGCCATCCTCCTTCCTCCCCTCACCCCTGACTTTCTCTCCCCCTCCTCCCAGCGCTCTCCTCTTCCGCATAAAGGACTCACATTTCACTGAAAGGGGGAGAAACCGAGGCTTCACTCTTCACTCTACCCTCTTCATCCTCACAACACTGTCTTATCACAAAACTACCTTCTTCTTGGGTATCTCTTTCTATCATTTTTTCTTTTCCCCTTCAAAACTTGGTCCATTCTTTCTTTGCATACCGTTTCCCTTGCTTCTTCAAACTGTCCCATCTTCAACTCACTTTGAGCTAACTCTACCCTCTGCAATAGTTTTTCCTTTGTGCCATCTAGGACACTGCAGTCTTTGTTGGGCTGTGTTTGGACTTTTGTGTTGTTTCGTTCACTTTTTTCACCAGGAAACTACTTTTTGTTAATTTTTTAGTCTTCACTCTGATTTGAGTTTGTTTTTTTCCCCAGCTTTTATGTTGGCTTTTTGGGATCTCAAGGAAAGACATACTGCACTGAGGTAAGACAATGCAAATAATGCATGGAGCAGAAAGAAAATGTGGGGTTTAATGTTTCCCAAGTTTTAAATACTTATCTCAATTAAAATCTAAAACTGCTTGCTTTTCAAATGAAGTTGTAATTGGCATGCAGTTGTGCGGCAAAATTTTGCATGACTACATAAAGACTAAGTTAGTGAAACTTTACAAAGTACTGTGAGTCATTCAGACTGAGAGCAGTGCTTTCCTACAGCGCTGCTCCAGTCGTGGGACAGCTTGAGTTTCAGCACCACGGACAGTGCCACTCACTCTGTCTCCTCCTCCATTCAAACTTTTCCCATTTAACAAACTTTCTTCAAGCACTGCTACTTTTACTTAATTTGTTTAATTTCAATTTTCAGCCCAGTGAATTTAGCTGGTGCTTTTTCTTCCCAAACTGTTAAATATTTAATAGAGGGACAGCCACAAGTCTGTAAACGTGGTTAAATGCTCTTTGTTTGCCCCTTGAGCCTGCTGTTTATTGATTTTATCAATCCACACGAGTGTCGTCGTATGATTGGAAATTAATTGAGAGGTTGGTTTGGGACAGGGTGCCTCTTGACCCCCCTTTACTGAGTAAACATTTGAGAAGTTAATAGAATACAATAGTTTAAATGCTATATTAAATTAAAGTTAAGCATATTTTCTTAAACCTCAGTATTTTGGGCACGGGCTGCAGCAGTGCAGTTGGTTCATAACAAAGAGAATGAAAGGTATAGTTGGGGAAGGTAGTATTTCCCACCTTGGCCACCATGTCCTGCGCCACACTGCAACTATATCACTACACACAAGACAGAGGCACGCACTCACCTGGCTGCAACAAAAAGCTCTAAAACATAACATTTGAAAGGCAAATGAGGCTTAGTGCAACTTTGCTGGGGAGGAAAGGGGTGCGTTCTGGTGCGGACCAAGGTTTTGAAGAAAGGAAAGATCTTAGTTCCAAAGCTGCACTGACTCTAATATATATTAGCAGAAACACTGCAGCAAGAAGGAGGGGGGAGAGCACGGGATTATGGGATGCATCGAATGGCGCGAGGTACCAGCAGCAGTAAGTGGGGGAGGGGAGGAGGAGAGGGAAGGCAGGGAGGAATTTGGAGGAGTGCTGACTATGCGTAACCGGGCAATCTGTTGGCAGGAAGAGCAAAGACCAAAAAAAATACAATCACAGGAGCAGGGAAAGACATAGTGACAGGGAAGGAAAGAATAGCAGAAATGCTGCAGTGGAAGTGAGTCTGAGGGGCAAGCACGAGAATAAAAACAAGCGGAGGGTTGTATCAGAGACACAGCTGAGCAGAATGGTAAATGTTGCACTTTAGGAGGAGGAGGAGGGGGGGCTCTGCGGAGAAGTGTGGACGATATGTTTGGTGTGCGCAGGACAGAGCAAGCACTACAATTACGTATGTGTGCTCCTGGTATGCAACCATGGGTTTTTTCCCCCTCCAGCTTCCTCATCAAAAGATGTAACCACAAGGTTTCACGCTGTTCCCCCCATCCCTCCCACCTCTCTTCCTTTCCTCATCCCTAGCACCTTATCTCCTCTGCTCTACCCCCTTCTCCTCAGATACAAGCACATCCCCAGTGCTAAAGAGACCCCAGCAGGACAAAGCGGGGCACTGCAACGCGCCGGGACGAAGCACTGCGGTCAACCCCCCCTCCCCTCCTCTCTCTGTTCTTCTCTTTTCCTTTCTTCCATGCTGCGCAGGTCCATCAATGCACCTCGCGCCAGCATTACGGCACAAATAAGGTGTGAGGTAGCCTACAAGTAAAGTGAGTGGGCGGCTGAATCGCAGAATGGAATTGCATGAATGGATAAGGGCTAAAACAGGGCTTAGATGTTACAGAGTAGGAGGAAGAAGGAGGGGGAGGAAGTGGGGTATTTCTAATTATAATAAAGCTCGAACCGTAGCCAATTCCCACAACATGAATTAAATAAGCAATCAATTAAGCAAGCACAATGGAAATGGCCAATGTATCCCTGCGACAAGCATCATCTCCGGGGGAACAATCCCAGTGGCCTAAGGCAGAGACACGTCCCTGAGGGGATCTTGATACTTACATATAATATTTTATCACCCCCCCCCCCCAGACACTGCCAGTATACAGTCTGGTGTGGCTGCTCACTGAATTTTCCTTTTTTCTTATTTTTAAAACATTAGGCCAGAGAAAAGCCATCATGACTTGCCATAGCTTTTAGTCCCGGCCGAAGAGATGATTAATACATAAGGCCATTTTCAGGAATAGGCCAGCAGAAATGAAGCTTGTAATAGAGCTCTGGAAAGCCAGGCAGGGGGCACAGCTAAAATCCACTTTGACTGGAGGAGGAAGATTTATTGCAAATGGGTGGATACATTACTGTTAGGATATACAGTGATAAGAAGAATGGGATACAGTGTCACATCGGGGTAAAGATTAGGAGCAGAGGCCTTAAACTTGACCCATAGACCTTGCCCTCTTTGATGCTTTAAACCTGCCAATTAACGATATAGCCCTTACAGTGCGATAAGGTCCATTATGATGCCGTAATGTCTTGCAGAGGCCAGACTGGATTAGGGATGTTACTACAAAGGTGTCTGACCTAAGAACTGCCCGGCAATTTGACAGACACTCTCCCTAGAAAGTAGTGCTGAAATCAAGCAGGAAGGTAAAATTAGAAGTTTGGGTTGGGATGGGGTGAGGCCCAAGGTCAAGAAAGGGTTTGTAGGAATCCAAAGCGGTGCATCAGATGGCCGTAAATTAGTTGAAGGACAGGACAGTGGAGAGGAAAGTTGTGTCTATCTGTATGAAGGCAAGGGTCAGGGAGGCAGTGTAACGCACACACTAACACACAAAGCGCCAACCAGGACACAACAAGACACGTAATTCAATCTCAGGCCCTCAAAATAGATTTATTCTCCCCCTCCACCACATCCCCAACCCCTCATAAACAGCCAACCCCATCCAACTCCACTCCTCCTGTTGTCAGGACTATCTCATCCCCATTTAGGATTTTTTTTTATCTGGGAAAAAATTGGAAGGGGTGTTTTCTGGGTTACCCTACGTTTCTAAAAATAGCAACTGACTGTAGTTTATAATGCAGGATTGAGAGTGTTCGAGGGGAGGGAGGAAGAGGAGGTGCGAGGGGGAAGAGGGGGGTGAGAAGCAGCAAATGGAGGAAGCAGAGTTTCTATTATAGAGGAAGCATGCTGCCGGAGCTTGAACTGAAGAGGTTATGAAACTGGAGACTTTTTCATTGCAGCGGAATGCGGAGTGTGCACAGGCGATGGCAGGTCTAGACACCTTCAAATAGATAGACTTCTTGAATCTTGCTGCTGCTTCTACGTCCTTATGTTGTTCCACTCCAGTGCCCTTTTTTTCATCTCTCCATCCTCCATGTGTGGCCAAACCCCCAATTTCAAGGCCTTTTTGAACGCTACACCACAAAACAGAGGAGCAAGACAGTGGATGCACAAGCAAAAACTAGGAGAAAAAAAATCTCACAGTAATGGAGACAGTTACTCATGCAGACAGACAATAACTGATGCCAAGAATTGAGAATCTCCAAGGCATGCTCTGGTCTAGTGCTGGAGGGTAAGGAAACACCCACCATTTGTGCAATGATATTTCAAAAAATGAGGATGCAGTGGAGAAAGAGTGCACGGATCTGTTTGTACATAACGTAATAGTAAAATAGCTTTTGGAGAGCTATAAACTCTCGAGTCCATCTTGGCACAATTTGTATCAGGCCAAACGAAAAAAAGAGTAAAAAACGATACTTGTTGAATGTAGGTTGGATACTGTCTCTGCCTTAGTGACTTTACAATATATAGCCTATGTGCTGATTACAATAGGCTATATGAGAACCACTTGAATATATAGATAGACACAACAAATACACAATCACGGGTTATATACTCACTTGGTACGTTTCGAGTGCGTGTAGAAACACGCACATCAAGCTCAATCACGCAAAAAATGTAGCTTTCTTTGTTAGCTCGCTCTTTAGATTTCAGAATAATCCACTTTGAGGCAGATGTGTTTTTCCCTTTCGATTGGAAACAAGTGAAAGATGGAAAATGGACAAAAACGAAAATAGCGCGCTGGAAAATCTCGTTATTGCAGAATGTTACTTATGGTCATGCTGTTTGCTGTTGCTGCTGGATATGATGGCAAAAGCAAAAGGATGACATGAATCAAGACCCCTTTCTGAGAAAAAAATATTGTTGCTATGATATCCCCTCTCGGTTCTCTGTCCCCCACCTCTTTTGTTATTGCCAGAAAAAAATGAAGTGGTGGCAGGCTTTGTATAACAGTATCTCTCTCTACGTTTCCCAGGCGCAGGGTGTAGCTGTACCATTCAAGCCGCTTCCTCTGCTGTCTCTTGCCGCTCCAAATGTTTCAATGGAGGTACAGCTTGTAGAAACGAGCGCTCTCCCCTCTTCTCTCTGGTGCCTGGCTGGGTTCCCTTCTTCTCTGTTGCTTCGCTCTGTTCCGTCACCTTGTGCACTATTTTTTCCCTCTCCGCGCTCTCCTCAGACGATACATGTGGGCGGATTAGAAGCGCGCACAAGACAGGGTTGGAGGGTGGGAGGACCCCGGTGAATACACACGGGCTAATTTCTCATACGGCTCCGCTGAACTTAATAAATACATATGGCTATAAAACAAACACACACTCACGCCCCGTAGTGATTTGCTGTCACATCTTTTAATAGCTTTGTTTTCTCTTGTGTGTTTTAGGTTCTCAACGTGGTTGGTTGGTTGGATGGATAGATGGATGGACGCACTACCATTTTGTCTAACAGGTCTCAGCAGCCAGCAGTAGAGGGCAGGTGGCTAACGACAGATCATTTTATTAACAAATGTGTCTACTATTACCAGTAATAATGATATATAGCATTGTAAAAACTGCACATGATAGAGTACATTTAGTTAAGAAACACTCAATTTTCATATCATTTGGGTCATTGTGTTCAATGTGCCACCAGTCCTGCAAATGCACAGTCAATATGATCCAGATTAGCGCTGCAACAACTGATCAATGAATCAATTACGGAGAAAAGGACTTGGCAACGGTTTAATAATGAATCTGTTGTTTTAGCCTCTCTTTTTTAAATGCCAGTCTGATTGTTTTGATTGATGGTTACATAGAGGCACACGTGCACAATGAATCTTATTTATTTGGTGCAATGTTCTAAATGACAATGAAACATTGCTATAGCCTAATATCTATAACTACATCGTAGTTAGATTATAGGTTGTATATTGGATGCCTAAAGCAAAACAGCCTTACAATCAGATTTTATTGTAATATTAGCCTATTTTAGCCATAACTTAACATGTCATAATTGTTAGATCCTAATAGGGTTGCAATGTATGTCTTCTCAGCAAATGATGTGCAGAACTATGGTCAATAACAATTTCTTTTGTTAAAATTACACTGTTTTCACTTTTACAATAAACCTAGACTTATCCTAAAACCCAGCTGTCATGTCCTTTGTTAATGGTGTTCACTTTATCAGGCGATTGTCAATGACAAGTCACCCAAAACCTACCTCTGGCAAGACATCACTGTGCCCTCCTTGATTGAGATAGTAATGTGAATACATAGCTAGCAACAAGTAACTGTTAGATCCTTAGGCCTTTACTGGGCTTTCCTAAAACTTTAGCCTAACGTAACAATTTACAAACAGACAAGGAAAACAACCCAAAGTCTTAGGTCTAGATCAATCCCTCACTCTCTTTGTTTAAGTGACTTATCAATGGTCACTGGGATGTTTTCAACATGTCAGAGTACAGAGGCAGATTTCAACCCTGAAGCTTCACAATCAGCAGTCTTTACTGATGCACTTATCGACAGGAAACGTAGCTTAGCGAGTGCAACGTCATCTCATAAAAATTACAGTAGTAGTAAAAGGGCAAAGACCTATAGCTGAGGTACCTTCAACCACAAAAAGTTCCCAAAGAGCAGAGTGCAGATACAGTGAAATGTGGAGAGAGTGCACTTAGAACAAGAGGAATAATGTTAACATGGTCGCTTAACTATAGAGGAAGAATTATATTTAAAAAGAGCATGTCAGGTCAAAGCAGTGTATTCTTTGTATTGCATTGAACTGAACCACTGCCTTCTTATTCAAGACGTACAGGACAGAAGCAGCATGAATATTTCAACAGGCCTATATTTTATGCATTGTAAAGTGGTCCTTTTCTCTCTGTAGCCTCTATGATATTTAAAAAAATAAATCATGACTCAAACCAGTAGGTGAAAGGTTTAGGATTTTTTTTTCCACCCACCGGTAACATTGTATTAGCTGTCCATTTGGCTCTATTTCCCATTCTCTCATTTACAACTCCCAAAGGCCTGCAGCATCCAGAAGCAGTGGTCCACACAACATGTATGCTGCTGCGGTTTTGTTGATTTCAAAGAGCATTTAAGTGTGAAACCTTACAATATATCTGCACAGTGTAACATTTTAATAGAATATATGCTTGTATCAGCTGATGTCAACCATAAACTATTTCATGATTAAACGTTTAAGTCCAAGATTAATGTAAACAATTTATCACTCTTCAAGTATCATGTGGCTAAAGTTGCTCTGAAATACAATACTTATTTTTATTTACATACTGACACAAATTGCCAACCCCAGCTACAATACCAAACAGCACTTTAAGGATTTCTTTAATCACGTGGCTCCAACTGCTCACTATGACTCTGCCAGAGCTGAACAAATGGGTCCAAAATTATGGTCTGAAAGTCGCTGACAGTGTTTCTTCATCAACCTCCATAAATACTGAATGTTCAACTTTGTTCTCACTAAGAGAGAGCATTAGTCAACATAGACACATCTTCAGTTAGTCTCCTGGTGGCAGCACAGCTCATGCATAAGAAAGTAGCAGGAGGGAGACACTAAAAAACACAGTCCACAAACATGTCCGGCTCATAAAATGATTTTGTTACTGCAGGTAAAGTCTACCAAAGGACAGAGGCTGCAGAGAAGACCTTCTGGCCTTAAGAATGTGCCTAAACAATGAAAACCCATAGATCAATAATCTTTATTGATGCTGTCCATCACTAATCGAAAACCAGTGTGCACAGATTTGCTCCTAACCTGTTCAGGAATGAAAAATGTCATTCACAGATACAAGCGTGTGGTCTTTAGGCCGAGTGTGTATTTTATGTTTGCAGTTGCTGCCGCACAAGCATATGAAATAAGTAAGTGCACGCACAAATCAAGCTCCGCTGAGGTGCCTGTGTGCCGTTTATGTGCTCTGGGCTTGACAAGCCACAGACCAGGCAGCAGCAAATGTCAATATTGACTCCAATCATTCAGCCAGACAGTGTGCAGTAGTAAGGAAGACTGCAAGCTACACTTTATTCAATTACAGGCCAACTACCATGCTTAGCAGCAGCAGTAATGCCTCCAATTACATTGTAAGCTTTGTTAAATGACTTGATGCGGTCTCATTTTTAAGGCCATGTCAGGTCTAGAACTGCAGCAGTAAGGAGTGCTACCTCAAAGTAGATTCAAGAAAAGTAGAAATAACCATGATAAGTTGATGTAAAGTTAGAAATCAAAGAATGCAAATTAAAGCATTTATCTGTTATTTGTTAACTGTTAAATGATGGTTAAAAAAAGTCGTTTTTCAGTTTCTTTCCGTTTCTGTTATGTAGGCAAAACACTATTTTCCCTCGGAATGTAATCGAATAGACTGCCCAGCCTGCCTTCACACAGTAGATGGATAGGACGTTTGATGAATAGTGGCTGCAGTATTGAGGAGCTTGTAGTGGTTGTGGAGAGGACACTTCCTGCAGCCTACGGGCTCACAGCTGACGGTTCTGTACAGCTCTTATAATCTGCCTGAATTTGAACTTGTTCATTATCTAATCTAAGAAAGTTGTTTTATGTCTAAACCTGCTCTTTTACATATATTAATTTCTAGACATTAACTTTTAGCTTGTCATGGTGATAATGTTGGTTTACTTAAAGGTGCAATACATCACATTTTTAGTAAAAAATAACATTTAATGACGTTTTTGTGTATATAGCCATCGCTGTGATGTGTAAAATGGTTTATTTTTTGTACTTCGTGGTTGCCTCAAAAACATAACATTTTTATTTTTTATGAGAGGTTTCGGGTACGATTTTCCCATGAAACCGGGGTGGGTAATGTTAGCCTGTTAGCTTTTTGACTGGAGCTAACTGCTATCAGTGACTGCTATCGGCTGCTGTGCATACCTGGAAGTTTTCCTGTGGCCGCTATATTTTGTTGATCGCTGTTTAAAACATGCCGTGAAAATGTTTGCTCTTTGCTGAGTTGGTTATATTTCTGTATCAGCGCTGGAGAGGGTTATTTTAGCAGGGAGTGGATGTTTACAATGAAGCTAGCTCCGCTCGGAACCTGCTTTAGCGACAGTAAAGGGTTATACAACGTGCAGGAGGTGCAGGCGGGCACTGATTTTCTTTTTCGAGTAGGTAAACATATTCATGAGAACACCCGTATTGGTTACAGATCACTTTCGCTGGTCTGAAAGCACTAACAAGTCCCAGGGCTCCGCCGTAAGTCACTGTACACCGGGCGCGCAGCCTAGTAGACCCGGGTCTGTAGTGAGATTCCGGCCGCATCCGGCTCACTCTCGGCGGGATGAGTGTGAAGTCTGGCGCCGGAAAACATAGCGGTGCTTTCTGCTTTAAAATACTGCCGCTTTCTACTTCAGTAGCGCTGATACAGAAATAAAATGACCTCCGAAGACACAGCAAAGACCACCTTATGTCCACAGCATGTTTATAAAGCGATTTTCAGCAAATTACAGCAGATATATGCAAAGTGTCAGTCAGATCTCCCTAGTCCCGACACAAGCACTACAATAAATTTAACCCCTTACATCCCCCCTCTAATAAATAATCTAAATAATAGAAAAAAATATGTAATAGGCCTATAGCTAGTTTGAATTTAGTCAAACACTAAAGTTAGATAGGCCTACTTATAACTTTGATTAAAGCTCTGCACACACAAAGAACAAGATAGTGGCTGCAGTTACGCTACTGGCCACTAGAGGCAGAATCCTAAATATATGTATTTCCTTCATATGGCGCCTTTAAATGTTGTTTCTTATTTTTGTTTGTGAGATACAGTAGGACACATCTAGCTATACTGTTGAACACATCACAAACACATTCAAATGTTCTTAATAATCACATTTGATAGGTTTT
>JAVQKG010199019.1:0-11580 GCA_036025885.1 Hypseleotris bucephala
TACCTACTTAAGTAACATACAAAAGTGTGTAGAGTATCCAGTAAGTACAAAGTGAGAGTGCTACTTGAGGTAAAAAGTATGTGGTGATAAAGTTCAATGTATTTAAAAACTTATACTAGTCATTGCAACAGAGTAAATATAACTTGGAACTAACTACTATGACTGCATGACATCACAAAATTATTATGATTGAAAAAATCAGTCCTAAATGATTGTATTTAAAAGTCTAATTTTAGTCATGATTTGTCCTTGTTTTTGTTGCTTAGTCTGAAGTTACTATTTTAACTAGTACTATTACAAAGGCCATATTTCTATTTAATTGAACTTAAACATATCTATATTGATATTTACTGTTATTGCACATTCCTAATATTCACCCACCTCTGTGTGTCATTGTATGTCGGCCATCTTGCCCCATATGCACCTGTCCTTGGTGAAGTTCTTTCATCTGTCATTGCCAAGTCCCTGAGAATCACTTGAACCTCAGTCTGGGGCTTTGTACCTCGCCGACGCGTAAGTGTTGTGTTGGGCATGGATTTTGTAAACAGACACACCTTTTGAGATAAAGTTACTGACTGCTGTAGCTCTGGAGGAGGCTGACCCCGGGCTGAGGGCATATTAGGTTGCCTATAGTCTTTGAAAAGGGGTATGTGTCAAGTGAGTTTCAAAACTTCTAACTAGTTGAGCTTAGCAGAGATTAGCAAAGTAGCAAAAGTAGTCAAATTTATAGTTTTCAGCTAATGTAGATTGGATTTGGAGATGATATGTCCAACAAACCCACAGAGAAAACGATCTCCGCCAAGGCATTAAGTGCAATCACACAATTATAGACCAGACTTGAACAGGGATAATCTAGTTTGGGGGTAAATGCTGTATAACTGAGTGACAGAACCCTTATATCTCATAACGTTAAAGATAGAAAATTACACAAAAACAAATACTGGATTCAGATGGTGTTCTGGATCCACTGTAAAAATGATAATTGTTTTACTTGGCACACTACTCACCTTATTAATTTGACTATTTAATTTTGAGATATCTTGCTAACAGACATTCCAGTTACATTAAGGAAAGACACTTTACATTTAAATTTAAATAAAAAAGAATATAATATAAAATAATAATATATTATTGGAATAATAAGGTAAATTAACTAAAGTATAGACTAATAATGACAGTGACAGCATTACTATCAGAATAATTTATCCATTTTGATGTGACATTTGCATTGATAATGCTAAAACCACCATAAAGGATGACAGAATGAGGCCATTAGTGACTGTTTATTGTTTTGTCAGAGTCTAGGCATTTCTTAAGCTTCTTCTCTCCAGTCACTGTGCTGGCAATACACGTTCCTTGTTGTAAGCTGCTTTGGGCAAACAAATGTGATTTAGCCTAATCATTTCACTTGAACAACATGGCATTGTTTAGGGTGTTTTTCCACTTGCAACCAGGGCTGATTTGCATAAAAGGAATTATAGACAAGAAAGTTTAACCTTTAATGGGACAAACTGCTCCACAGAGAGTCCTCCTGACGTCTACAGCTCTTTTTGTCTATGGGCTCCAAGACAGAGAGGGGTAGAGGGAATTTGCACACACACTGCCCTCTGCCTGTTCCTCGCTGTTTATTCCCCTTTGACACGAAAGTAACAAGATAGGCCGTTACTCTGCAATAGAGCTCTGTGAATACATCTTCTGACAAGTGGACAGAAAAGGGCAGTTTTATTGACATTTTAAAGTCTAAACCATTAAAGAGTAAACGTAGTTTTTTGTGGATTAATACTTTGTTTTATCAAGATATACAGTAGTTACTTCTATTTAACTCTGATTCAACAACTACCGAGACACAATACAGTTATTTTAAAAATACAATCAGCAAAGAATTACATCAAACCTACTCAAGTTGTAATAATTTATAAAGGTGGATTTAGCTGGAAATAGAGTAGATGACTTGGATACACATTTCTGTGGCTACTGTCTTAATTTACATACACTTTAAACCTCCTCTCATAAAAATTAAATATTAGTAATCCTAAGATATTTTTTGTAGTTGAATTTGAATTTGACTGTGCTTATGTTGTCTTGTAAAAAAGTGTAGTCAACCATTAAGTGTCACCTGTCATAACTATATTCCCCATTAGTTCAGCCTGTGTTGTAGACTGCTGAGAGATTAGCCTCAAATGAAAAGGCTTGACACAGACACTGTACCTGAGCGCTGTAGTATAAATGATCATGCCTTACCATTGATTTAACTAATGATGAGTGCTTGTAGTGCAACAATAGTAATTTTGTCATAAACCTGTCAGCAGTTAATCAGTCAGTTAAGGGTTTTCCTCCTTCCAATGTAGGATTTATTAAACGCCTGATGCGGGCCAGTCTGGGCATGCTCAATTCTGTCTAAACAAAGTTTAATTGAAGCTCACTTTGATGTTCCTATTTGTCAGGCTCGTCATTATTTTATACTAGCTACTTAGTGTGTGAAATAGTGACATAATAGTGGATTCTGACAGGTGAGCTGTAGTTGACAGGGTGTTTTCTTCAGGTTTTATTTGGGTTCTTGAATGGTGAATGTCTGAGCTCCTCCGGGCTGTGTCTAGTAGAGCCAAGACTTGCACACACCGCAGATGCCTAAAGGTTTTTGTAAGGTCTCCGCTGGTACATCTGCCAACAACAGGGATTTCCCCTTGGTTTACACAGCTCAAAACAAAACCAGGTTATCTCAGAAAAAGAGTTTCCTGTTCAGGCGATTCGTGGCAGTCGAGTGCTACCTCAGAATCCACTCCGGAGCATGTAATTGCATCTTTAACATGAGTGCACAAAGTTGCAAAAACACTGTTGTCTTGTTGCAAGAAGGTCCCTGGTTCGACTCCCAGACTCCAGGCCAAGCATTTCTGAGCAAAGTCATGTTCTCCGAGTGTTTGGATGGGTTTGGTCAGGGTTTTTTTTTTTATTGTGGGGGTTGTTGGTGGTGGTTGGAGACGCTGTAAGCATGGCATGGCTGCCATATCTTTAACATTTCACCCAGGGGAGCTGTGGCTTCTGAGGTAGCTTACCACCATCAATATGTGGGAGGAATGAATAGTGTATTCAATGTGAAGCATTTTGGGTGTCTAGAAAAACTATATTGCTATTCTGATCCATTGGAATTACTGTATCTGCAAAAGGGTCTGGGCTGCTCAGTGGTCATCCACTGCCTCTGCAAATTGTCCCAGCGACTTTTAGGTATGGGTCAAATGCAGAAAACACATTTCTATGCAAGTACAATACGGCCTATATTGTGATGTTTTTATCAGTCATTAAAATGAGTGTATATTCTACGTATAAACAAAGCAATATGTGATGCAACCATCTGCTTAAACTTGCCATAAGGTCAAACTTCTACCCTAAAACCGACTACTATTTTTAATTATATCTAAAATTGTTGTTTTCAGCGTTAGTTCTTGCTCCTGGTGATCTGCTTTGAAGTGGAATATTAAAGCAGTATTTAATGTGGTCATATAGTGGCTCCTGCCTCCACTCAGCTCGCCTTAAATACATAGCCAGAGCTGTAATTTTGACAAGGTAAGTCAAAATGTGCTCTAAATACAGTATCCAGGTTTCAAATGGCTCATAGTACCTGGAGATGAGCATGAGAAGCAGCCATCCTTTCTCTCATCCACACGGTGTTATTAAAACAGTTAATGATAGATTTTGTGAATGAGACTACAGCAAATGGCAGGTATGGAGCACTCACTCACTGATGTGACAAGCCCGCAGAGAAGTTTGAGTTGTATGAATGAATCTAAGAAGATAGTCTGTAGTAAATGCAAAAACCATACAGGAGACATGAGGGCTTCATCGAAAATACAATGATAAAATACAAATGCATTGGGGGCCTGAGGTGAACAGGAATATAATAACCTGCTGTATATAGAAATACTTTTTTTTATATATATGTTTTTTGCAGTCTTGTGATTATTTTTAATAGTGTAATGGTTGTTGGAAAAACATGCACAAACCATCTCCTTCGCATAATCACTGTAGCTGTAATGTCTATTTTTATCTGTTTCTATAGATAACCCCATGTCATATCAGTTTGTGCGAGTCTATAAATACACCTGCCACAATATGCTCCTCTTTCATGCGTCGCTAGCCTTTATCTTATTGAAAACCTGCAGCCATCAAAGCTAACAGCGCCGGACTGGTGAGATAAAGAAGGCACTCTTGAGTTGAAGCCTTTTCTTTTGCTTATTAGTGAGCAGATAATGAATGGGACCACCACAGTACACATGCAGTAGTGCCGTGGTGTTATGAAAATGGGGACAGCTCTTGAGACGCCCTAGTCTTTTCACTATCCTTGTGCGTAAACAGAGCGAGGGGCCGACAGATGGGCCTCGGCAAACTGGTCCCGTTGACCTTTGAACCGCACTGTCCAGCTCCGCTCCTCAAGAAAACGCAGTGGAATTCCTAAGAGATTATCATCCTCTTTGTGTCTCTTGGTTGTCCACCATATTGGCAGCAGTGCATTCCCAGGACCAAAGCCATAGTGTTCCCAAAATGACTGATGATATATGTTTGCTTATGGTGCCTCTAATCTAAAATTTAGCACTTGAAATTTAAATGATTTTTAACGGATACCCGGTCTTATCTGTATTACACATTCATACAGGTGGATGAAGTGTTTTGCCAAAGAACATAACGGAAGTAATTAGGTGGGGATTAAACGACAGTGGGCGGTGGGCGATATGGAAAAATATAATATTACAATTGTATTAACCAAATTTTGATTATATCACAATTTTAGCTCTTCAGTTTGAATTTTTGTCTTACACAGAAGACAGCTGAAACTACAGATTTGCTGCACGTCACATGTTTATCTTAATACTATTTCTTTATATTAATACAAAAACTGGCATTGTTAATGTTAAATTATAGTGAAGAGCAGAGCATAAATTAATGCACAGTATCACAATTTAGTAATCTTCCTTGATTAGCAGATCACCATAATTTCATATCACAATACGCTCTACATTCTATCACCATATTCCACATTCCTATTTATACATATTGAGAAGGTGGGTGTCGTGTCTTGCTTCAGGACACAGTGGCAGTATTATCTGGTTGGGGATTGAACAACCAATCTTCCCACCCACTCTCCCATTCATTGGCAATACTTGCAGTGTTGACTTATTGTGGTAATATGCCAAAGCCACTGATGCTACAAGTTACTTACCTGTGATGTACATTCACATTCTCACTACATTGGACTACATGTATAGAGAAAGTGGTAATGAGAGAGTCGTCTGTTGGAGAGATTTGAAGAAGAAAGAGGAGACTAGCAATTTAAGAAATTATCTCTTATGATATGCCTCCAGCGACAGTATATTCCTGTTCATATTTTCAACACATTTCCTGCATGGTATAAACAGCATGGAATTTAGGAAGATTGTGATGACAGCAGATTCAGTCAAGTCTGTACTTCTGTTATGTCATTGGACAAGACACTTCACCAACCTTGCTTATGTGGATGCATTTCCGTTATTGGACCTTTTGACCTTTTCAAAGCCTCTTCAACTGAGATGAGGTCATAATTTTTCTTTTTTGAAATGTGATGCTACAGTGTAATTTTGAAAGTGAATTTGAAGATTCAAATTAGACAGTCTACAATTACAGTAATGGAAGGAGATTGCAGTCCGTGACTTCCCATTAAACCTCTCTGATGTTTCTGCCCTTTTACCCCGGGATAATAAACACTTCTCACACTATAATCCAAATAAGTATTTAATTTGACCAAGGTACTTGTATAGCTTCAATTTTAGGAGTGCTCCAGCAAAAAAAATGAATTGAAAAATGTAAATGTAATACAAAGCAGTGGCAATTGCATCATTACTTTGAACTTCTTTCATTTGAATAGGCCCATCTAATATTGCTAAAAAACAAGCTGAACTCAATCTGGGATCTGTGCACCTCTCTGCTCTGTCCTCGCCTGTAAGTGTCGGGACATAAACATCTATGTAGCATTAGCTGATCCTTCTGGAGGCATGTTTAGCATTCCTCCTTGTTCAATTTTAATCTGCTTTGCGTTTTTCATACAAGGAGTGGGAAACAATTTAAAAACTTTAAGCTGGTCAGGTCAGCATTGTTTTTCATGCCAACTGGAGGGATTTGAAACCCTGTGAGAATGACTAATGGATGCAATTAGACCTGAACTCAAACCATTTTGTGTGTTATTGTAAAGAGCAGAGACAGATGACAGTTTGCTTTCCCATCGTTTGTATATTTGCGGTGCTTGTCCTCATCAGTGAGTATCAATATTTTGCGCTGCTTTTGTGCAGGAGATGTTCAGATGCAGTTTTGGAGGAAGGCGCTCACACTTCTATAACAATAATGATTAACAGAACATTTCCCTTTTGTCGCTGATCACAAAGAACAACTCTTAGCGTCTCCGAGTCACCACAGCCTGGGCCCATTCATGTTTTTCCCATGTTGCAATTTACTCATTGAATTGGGCTCGCAGCAGAAAAGTGTTTCAGTCCCAATTATGATGGTGCGGAGGAGCGGGTGTGACTGTGGTGGGGGAGACATACTTAAGTCTTTTCACTGCTGCGCCTTGTTTCCCTGTTCCTCTCCTTGAGAGAGTAATGTGTTTGCTCACACAAAAGGAGGATCTTCAGAGATATGCCAAGAGTCTGCAGAGTGTGTTTGCTGGACCTGTGAAGAGACCTCTTTAGGAGGCTTTGAGGACAATGGGCTGTGGGCACTGGCCGCGCTTTACTTTGTCCACGCCAAGCATTTCACACGCACCCGGGGCAACAGCCCAGCCAGCAAAGCCACAACATTAGTCTGAGTTATTGAAAAGGCCTTTTTCATCTTTGTCACCCAATCAGTGGCATGATCACTCCAGGGACGCATGTTTGCACCTCTTCCTTAAGACGCTCCACATTCTTTAAACACAAACTGTGGTCTGAGCATTTCCTTTAACTGAATGCTCAATTATATATACCTTACATCAGTGCAAGATTGGTAATAAGATATCTTAATGTTAATAGTTTGGAAAGATCAATAAAATATGGAACCAAAGATGAGGATGGATGATATCATAATCCTGTTGGGATGAATTTTTATTATGGTAGATCTCAGATTTTTAGTCTAAGGTTGTCATTATGTAGTCAGTGCACTTTTTCACATATAATACAATTATTAACGGGCACGACCATATACTCTTAATAGCACTGTGTCTTTATCCAGGTCATTCCATGTGGATTCCATATTTCATGTAAGTTTGAAGGACAAACGGATGAGAGTTTGACAAATCTGCAGCAATGGAGCAGGAGACGTCCAATACATCTTCATTATGGATGAAGTGGCCCGTCTCTGTGTCTTCAGTCTCACTGCTCCACACTGGTCTTATCTGAGTGCTCAGGACACTGTGAACCCAAGGGGAATTTAGAGCTGCTGTGGCACTTTACAACTCAGCAAGCACAATATGTTGTTGGATAATGATGGATTTGTTAGTTGTGATTTTTTTAATCCAATTTGGTCACAATTAATTACCTCCTCCAACCTCCCTACGTACAGTATATTTTTTTCTAAATAGTAAAATTGCATCAAAATAGATATTACATGCATATTATATTCATAATTATGTTCATTTACTCTACTCTGCGACACATTGGCAAACAGAGATGTAGCAGCTGTACCACACCTACAACCTCTGTGACCTCCTCCAACACACCACAACAACAATCACACTGACACGTTCATTTAAGGCAAGGTAGTGTCTTGCCCTAGGAAACAACAGCAGTATGTCCTGGCTTGAGAATTGAACTACCAATCTAACTATTAATGGATGATCTGCTCTACCATGTGATCTTAAACTGTTTTCAAGCAAAAGAACTCTGGCCTAAAAGTCTTCCTTGTAGTGGGACAACACACCCACTTTGGCCTATTTATCAATCATTGGAGACAAGCAGCAAATGCTTTGTTATGAAGTCAGTCCTGATAACGATGGCAGTGGAGCTCTTAAGAAAACACACAAGATCCTCAACCCAGGGCAGCCTTTTTCAACTTGTTCTACGTTAAATATTAATCTCACACACTTTAAAGGTGCATTCCTATGTGATCACAGTCGAGCCAACCTGAGGAATGCACTAGCTTTAAGCCCTAGGACTGTACTTCCTGGATGTGAGCACAGGTGCATTGTGGGTAGAATAAGAAACCTTTTACCAAACGTCTCTCAACAGCAGACTCTTTTTCCTGATCCCTAAATTACCGCTCATCTCTGGGACCCTCAGAAAGGAACGGGCTTTGACAAATAAGATCGTTGTTTTGTGTTTGATTTTTACAAAAGCGGCCATGACAGCTTGTACTGACGTCTGGACTTAGAACTTTTGAAGACCATTAAGTTCAGAAGGCAAAGGTGTGACTGTATCCAAATAAAGGGCTGGCCAATCCCTCGATATGTGTCTACTCCAGAGCATGTGCAGACACAGCCAAAGCACTGATTGAGAAATATCTGAACTAAAACGATACACTGTAAAATTTGACAAGTTATAGCCCTACTTCTTGGAATCAGTGACTTCAACTAAAACCCATTATTGACTTTTTGATAACTTTATTTCCTTTAGTGTATAGCTGTCGAGTTTTTTGAATTCAAGTTTTTTATCTTCTCATCTTGGGAAACTGACAGAGTGTAGCTTTTACCCATTGGAAGTAATATGAATTTACTTTTAAGGCAGTTTGCCTCATGAATGATTGAGAAATCAAATTTAAAAATATATTTGACTGAGCCCATAATTTGGCCTGTATTTTTGTCCGTGCACTAAAGCTAAGACATTGACACAATATACTTTTATTGTTTTTATTAACGGCAGATAATGAGTGTATTACACAAACTGAGCTGAAAGCTTGTTTGTGTGTGACTCATAAAAAAACAACTGCTTTGATGAGGAGATGGTGTAGGTGGACAGGTCCGCTGAAAACTGTTGTTCTCTCTGGACTTTGAAGACTGACAAAGTGAGGAAAAAGAAGCATCAAACAAACCATGAACTAACACAACCTAATCTGACATAACAAAAAATACTAGAAATAACTAGTAACTTATATTGTGGGTTTCTCCCTAACATACTAATAAAAATGTGTAACAAAAAATACATGTTCTTCAGTACAAAATATATAAGAAGATGAAAAAAAAACTGGTCAAAATAAGCAATCTGTACATACAGTATTTTTTTACAGTATTTCTCTAGTTCTTAATTTACCACTTAAAATTTGGGCCTTATAGAATTCTACACTAAGGCTCTAAGATCAGTTATTTTCAAGGGGAATGAAGCAATTGCTACAAAATTGTATACAAAATATATTTATCATTATTTATTATTGACCATAGTCTGGCTAACTTGGGCAGCTTGTTGGTGTAATAATTGATTTGTTTGAGTCAGTGGCGGCCGTGTGGTTAATCCCAGCCTGAATTGTGTTGGGCTGAAAGAGGATGCAGGCCTTACAGCAGCTTAGTGCCAGGGCAATGTTACGCCAATCATGAGAGCAGCCTAAGCACCCTTTATTATGAGCCGGGGGAATCATTGGGGTTCCCCGCTCAGAGGGGCAGGGGTGCCGGCCGAGTGACATGCGCCCGCAGAATTCATACTACTCTTATAATGTTCTCACCATCGACTAAAACAGACTTAAAAAAAGAAAAGACAAAGTAATTCAGGGCCTTTTGTATCAAATCCTCCAGAGAGCTCCTCAGTCCATGATTTCATTATCACTTACTTACTTACACTAATCCTCTCAGAGTGGAGTTGTTGGATGAAGACTCCGGTATAAAAACCCAGGATGTCAATGGCCAACAGGGATAGCGGTGTCCAATATGCCTGAGTTTCCGTGTGTGCGTCTTTGCAAATGAGAGTTTTGAGTGCATCATTGTCAGGCCGGGGTGCATGTGAGCGTGCATGTGAGTGTTCATGCTGGGTGTGGGATCATCCCTATACAACTGTTTTGATTTCCCACTTCATGTGAGTAATCCTCCCAGGATTCCCCCTCTCCAGGTCTTTAGCCGCCATAAGCCACTATTGAACAGTCTGGCCCGACGTGAGCTCTATACAGAGCACTGTGGTATTACTGCCACAGGGAGGGACAAGGCTTAATTTGCCCTGGTGGCTAACCTGTGGCTGAAAGGAAACCTGCCGAGAAGCCTGCCATGAGCCGCCACACTCACCAACTGCACTGATGGAAAGATGTAAACTGAGGAAGGAATTAGACATTACTTTGTTGCATAACTCAATAAAGCTGGTGATAGTTTCAAAGCTTTTAATCAAAGTCTTTGTATCTTGAAGATAGCAGATTGAAGTCCTTGGCCATTTGAAATTTGACATTGCGTGATGGTCTCTGCAGATGTCTGTTTGAAAATACAAGAGACTAAACCAATTGTCTGTCATAATACATTTTTGTTATTTATTTGATCTTTTTAATGTCCAGACACAAGAAGTCTTACTTTCTGTGCCAGTTCCAAACCTGGATAAGGGGAGGGCATCAGGCATTAAACCTATTTCAAATAAAAGCGACAATCACTGCACACTTAGAGGCACGTGATATATTGAGACCGGAGGGAAAGATGCTTTGGTCAAGCCAAGGGTGACATATAGGTTATATATTTGAGATATAAATAAAACACATTAATCATATAAAAATTTGTATCTGGCATTACAGTTTGTGCATTCATGTTATATCAGATGGCACACTAACTGTCTTTTAAATTGTTGGTGTGAAAGCCAGTATTGAAAGAAGATAACAGTGAGAGGGAATGAGGTGACCTGAATGTGATGCAGTAGCATGCCCTCCTTTTCCTGTCACAGTCACATATTGATGGATTATATGGAGAGCTTGAGTTCCTGTGGAGAGTCAGGTCTGAGCAGTGCCTATAGAGGCTCCCCTCTCGTCTTATTCTCAAGGTCCTCGCCGTTTGACTGTTTGAATGGCTTTGTGACAGAGGCAGTAGACGGCACTGATTGCAGCTAAGTGTTACCATGGAAATGGCATTCAGGTTATTCCTTTTGTGCTTTGTGGCAATCTATATCACTGATACCTGCACTACATCTCTGTACCGTGGACTGCAGCTATTAGTCTATATATAGGCTTACACACAGAAGGTGTCTTTCAAATGAAAGGATTGGTTACGTCTTGAGACATAAAGTGTAATCACGTTTGTGTGTCAGGTGAATGTACTGGTCAAATGCTAATTTTATGTATTGCAGGTTTGCGGTTGTCCACTGCTTTCTAATATTTTACTTATTTTCAACCACTCATATGGTGCATATATTAAAACATATTTAGAAACATGTCTTATTACTTCATGACATTAAAGCATGATTTGGGCTTAGACTAACATTGAAACTATACATTTTTTATTTAAGAAATGGATTTTAATATTGTGTTTTTCCCTATTCGTTGTCAGTTTCTCTGTAGCAAACCTTTCTCTGTGTAGCAGGCACGTGCAGAGGGGGGAGCGGAAGGGGCTTGAGCACCTGCCCCTTTTTCCGGCTTGCCCGCAAGTTGCCTTTTGGTCTTTTTTTTTTTTAAGTGCCCTTCTCTGGCACTTAATGA
>JAVQKG010199029.1:0-11087 GCA_036025885.1 Hypseleotris bucephala
ACTCCTAAAGTCATTTATTGGCTGTGAAAGCACTAAACACAGACTTGTGTTTGTCTTGGCTTAACTGTGTCTCAGGTCTTACATTACATACAAGCACCTATTTTGGGCATATTTTTGTACAGTAATGTGGGATGGTTCCTTAGGTCAGTGAGTACAGTAAGATTATTGTGGTTGCAAATGTGGAAATAAAATGGGCACCATGCAGCTAAACAGTAAAATGCAGGCTAAAAGTCAAAGCATATTTTTGTAATAATTACACAGTGATTTGAATGTATTATTATAGCCAACCAAATGCCTTTATTAATTTATTCATTTTTAGTACAAACTCTCATAATTTGTAAATATGTATAAAAATCAAAATATGCAAAAACATTACTTGAAAAAATATTTAGAGCTTCACAAATTCAACATGGCAAATTTTCCCAAATAGGTGTGTCACAACATTATTACAATATAGTCAATATATCCTCAAAAGTTAACTAAATGAATGATAAATAATATTGAATTCAACTGTCTATAGAGCTGTCTATATTTGAAGCACTTTCTCTCCTTTGAGTTACAGTAAATGATATTTATAGAAACATCTAACAGTAACCATGGGTTAACATATCGGACATATATGGTTACTAACGAAATAATTCACTGCCTAAATTCTTAATTATTTTTACCCATGCAAGGATTTCTTCTCAGGTCTAAGTTGTAAAAGTGTTTAAGACTATAAAAGTGTAAGCCAGCTGATTTTTACAAGCCTATATTGTACCATAAAACTTTTATAAAGGAATAGACTTAGTTTGGGAAAGTATGTAGAAAAATAAAATTGCTAATCTGTTTCATTTTTTTTCATGTAATCCCATAAACTGCAGTTGTTGTCAAGTTATAATACAATATGCAACAAATACAAAAGTAGTCTACCACTGGCTACAAAAAGTAAAATTTTAGAATGATTATTTTCAATAAGACATAACTTCATTCAAAAGTGGATCACAAGCTACATGCAAGAGTTTCATTGGGTACAGTTTATTTGTTCACTGCTTTTACTTTTAGCACCTGCGTAAAATCACAGGATGTAGTGAGGATGAGCCAGAAGTGACAAACTGTTTGATTAATGCTATGGCAGATGTAGTGGGAGCCAAGGGAAAAAGGTGTAGCCAAACCACACCATCTAAGGTTACTTCAAGAGAAATATGCTTCTCTGTAAAATTGTAAATAAGTTGAAAATGGAAAGTCGTAGTCGTAGAATGAGATGGTACATTTTGTAGGCTAGAAGGTGACATTTTGAATTGGGTTTTCAAAGTAAAAAAAAATCTCACTTTTTCTTTTCCAACTATATCACTCTCCTCCATCACCACCTCAGCAGCAGAACCATCTCTGTCTCCCCTACTTCACGATTCTAGACAATTGGGAGTAACCGAGAATTTGACTATAATTCACCCCGTCAGTATGCATAGTCATTAGAGAGAGATTGGCACATACGTCTTGGCCTGCATCAGTTTTTGGAGTCTACACACTACTATCATCTGTTTACAGCCCTCTTCTCCTCCAGTGTTAAATAGATTTTTTTTCCTGAAGGTGGGATTAGGTTTATAGTAAGCTAGTATGGAGTAGCTTCAGTCCACAATTGGTATTTTAATTATCCTGCCCCACCCTACCAAGCCTAATAGTCGCAGACTTTAATGCAAATGCAATTTTCCATTCACATCAATTGTAAATGGGTAAGAAACTATGCACAGACAAGGTCACAGAGTGCAAAGGCTTCAGTGAATCCTTAGAGAGTTCATTGGTCTAATTGGGTATTGTAAAAATGCAATGCTTTTACACCAAATGCTATTTTTATAACCAACGAAATCTTCTAGGGCAGTGACAGTTTTTGCGAACGAGGCAAGTTCAAACTCTTTGAACCATAATAGATCAATTGCTTTGATGTCAATGTGTGTGGTCGATTTACCACCCTTTCTACATTTCCTTACATGGATACTGTTTGAAGTCTGATACCCAAAAATAACAGATTTTCCAAGTTGAAAAGTGTTCTGTCAATATAGCATGACTTTTTGAAATTGTGAGGCTTGTTGTCTGGGTAACACACTGGCACAGGACACAAAAAATGAGGCTACAAAATCAACTTCACATTAAATTCATGTATTACTAATCTAAACTGTAATGGTTGCAAATGCCAAACAAAATGATTTTAATGGCTTTTGCTTCAGTGTGCCAAAACCAATAATTAACATACCAAGCATCCTCCTATCATCCCAGCTTCACGAGATTGCCAGAAAAACATTGGGAGCTAGAAATCTAGAATGAATGATAATAGACGCTAGGGGTGGGCGATACGGCAATAAAACATCAAATCGTGAAACCCATAGTTATCGAAAGTTTTGACAATCGACCAATCTGGGAAGATTTTTGAATCGTGATACAAGCATTCATTTATGCCAGTGTTCATTAAAAAAGGAAAATAAATAGTATTAAGCATTTTGATGAACATTGGTTTGGAGTGAATTTGTATTTAAAAAGGTTTTATGATTTAATAGCAGTAGTCTTCTGTGAAAGACAAAAATTACAAAAAACTACAATCGTAATAAAATCAAAATTGTTATCTTGATCCTAATTAAATTCCATTACACACTCTAATAGACGTTTTTTACATTTCCATGTTTTTATCAAAGCACTTTATAGCTGAGTCTCACAATGATTCACACCACAGTCAGTGAGCCACATCTGTCCTGAGGCAGACTGCCAGACAGATGTGGCAGTCACATTGTGCCAACACCTGCTGTACCTACTGAGTCAGCTGTGCAAATACAAACGTGAACATTATGTTGCCTCGAGTGGCATTCAAGTGAGTTTTTAGAAAGGAAGAAACCAATACAAATAAGCACCTTGTTTTACAGACAAATCTAAATCATCACTGAATGAATGTTAGAGTGAATGGTTGTCTGTCTGTGTATGTCTCAATGTCAGCCCTGCAACTAATAGGCAATTGTCAAGGATGTACACCGCCTAAGCCCCATAGTTACTGGGATAGGCTCCAGACACATCTGACCCCTATAAAGTGGTATAAAAGATGAATAAATGAATCCACCACCCTACATAACAAGCCTAATGGTGTCAGAGTGACCTGCAACTTTAGTACAAATTACATTTTCCATTCACATCTTATGGCAGCAAATTCAATTTTAATTATAGAGCAGTTTGACTTGATTATGTATATTTTGATAACTTTTTTTCCTTTAATTGACAGCAAATCATGAAGAAAAGAATGGGGAGAGGTCATCTGCAAACCTGCACAAATGATGGGATATTTGACTTGTGAAAGAAAATACAGACACTTCTGAAATCCAATATAAATCACTATTGCCTGGTTCTACTTAATGTTCTACTTTCATGATACAAATGAACATTTTTTTTATCCAAATTTAAATTAGCTAACTTTTAGTATGTGCTGCACCAACTAAGACAAACAAATGGACAAAAAGGCCTAATCTTTGGTGGTTTGGGTGAAATCTATTACTTCTCTGGGTTCATAACATAAGTATAATATAGATGTTCTATACAGATAGTGGTTTTGACAGCATATCATTACTGCCCTACTGAAACATGATATTTTTTACAAAAACACATGCACACTTCAATTGAAATATCATTTGACCTTTGTGTCACACTATTGAATCATTCAGCCCTATTTTTGTTTTTGCCAAACTCATAAAAGTGTGATTTTAATTTGAACCGGCCATAATTGCTACATGGGATTTTCCTTCTTGGCCAATCTCTTCATAATCCAGGAAGTATAAAAAACACTCACTGTAAGCAGAGCATTTAAAAAGACACGGGTTTGGCAATGGGAAGTCATCTTCTTTTACCATATCAAGGCCCAATGTGCTTCATGAATATAAACAATGTGCCAAATTTGTCAGCACACATCAAAATGTTCATTTGAAACTAAAATGTCCGCTAATCTGCTCTTCATAATTATTTTAAATGTTGTAAGCACACCATGGTGCCAAAAGGCAAGAGGTCCTGGGTTAATTTCCCAGACCAGGCAGTCGACGGGTGCTTCTGTTTCCCCTACCACTTTAATAAAATAGATTATTTGGCCAGGGCTCCCCATAAAAAAATCTTTCCTGATTAAACAAGAATGTTTGTCTGTTTTTGTTTATATTAACCACAAAACGGCCATCAGAAATTTAGGCCAAAGGTTGTCAAACATTTTATACCACTACTACCGAAAATACTAAAACCAATACTTGACCATGTTTAAAAAAGGACTCTATCAGGAACTAGAAAGCATTCGGAGTTTGCAGACATGTGCCAAGGCAGCTTATTTTGACGAATCACAAAAATGAAACAATCTTTCTGTCATTTCTGACCTTCCATAGAAATTTCATCCAAATCAATGCCAAAGCTTTTGTGTCTCTTATAGAAAAACGCTACTGAAAACGTAAACCAGGATCAAAACCAGGACTGAACCATGACCAAAATAAGACCGAATATGTCTCTACTGTCAACACTTGCTTTGTTTAAAGACTCCTAATCCACAGTGGTTCAACCCCATTGTTTAATAATTGTATCAAAACCGCAGCACCTCGCATTACACTCTCTGGATGAACTCTTTGATGGTGGGTCTTAGTTATGTTTGACTTGGACGCAGTTGCTCTTTCTCAGGTTTGATGGATGAACTTCGTGGGAGATTCTATGTCGGCCCTAATTAGAAGCCAGACTAGAGCCACTAGAAATCTATCTGTTGTCTTTGGGACCCTCCTTTGACGTATGAAGTGCAGGAAGGACATTGTTAACAAAAATGAAAAATATCTTGGAGAATATCTTTCTCTTTATGTGAAAAAAATCAAACAAAAAGAGTGGATAGATAGAGGCAGACAGATAGATGGAAAGGCAAGGCAAGTTTATTTGTACAGCACAATTCATACACAAGGCAATTCAAGGTGCTTTACAGAAGAAAATAACAAGGTAAAGTACATATTAATTAAATTTAAAAATAAAAAGAGTAAAGATAAGAAACACATTCAGTTGTCATATGTACAGCTAAACAGAACAGTTTTCAGCCTGGACTTAAACATTGTGAGATTAGAGGCCAATCTAACATCAGGGAGACTATTCCAGACTTTAGCTCCATAGGTGCAAAGCCTTTTGAAGAACAAAGCTACATGAGGTGAACTTTTCAGAAATTCCCAAAATAATGTTGAAAGGATAAACAATAATATAAAAAATGCTCAAATGTACTAATATTCAATAAATCAATCTTCATTTAAGAATCAATTTGGTCCATTTAGAATGAATGTAAAGTCAGTAAAGAACCAGTCATCCTTGTTTTTTATCTACACTTGCTTCCACTAAAACAACAAAAGTTGGGGAAGCTTGCATATTTCACTGTCACCTGTCATCACGTGCTGTACAAAATCACTGATGACAGACGGCCATGAAAGACTTGGCACCATTCTCCTTCACATATTATTGTAATGCACAGGACTCCACCACAACATGAAGGATTTATGAAGTGCGGCAAACTGAAAGGGATGGCTCTGACCTATGCTAACATATGGAGTTTACCATTTGAGACTTACACAATGCTACATACACCAAGACAGGAGGAATAAAACAGCAATTTAGCAGTTTAAGAAAGGCAAGGGAGGGGTCCAGAGTAGAAGCAGCTACATGTCATTACTGCTTACTTAGACATGGAAATATTCATTCATTCATCTTCTACTGCTTTTCCCTTAGAGTCAGGTATCTGGATTGGATCTAAATTGTATCTCAAAATACTACACCACCCCATCACCATCTTATTCTTATAGCTTCCTCTTTTCCACAATCAGACATTGAATTTGGCAACTTTAGACAGCTACCCTAAAAGTATCAATGTTTGTATGATGCCACACAAGTTAAAAAAAGAAAGTTTTTAAGAGCCTTTTTCAATTCTAAAATTCTTGAAAATAGAGACAAAATGTCCTCAACTCTAAACCCAAGTCCAGATGACTGATTTGAACTTTTTTAAATTTTGATTTGACTACCTGGAAGAATGAAATGAACCTTCACAGAAAACACGATAAAAAGTACACCAATATCCTTGCATGTTAGGACCAGCGAAGACAGTGTAACTTATATACTGCTCAAAATCTCACTCAATTTCTGCTTTCCTTCTTAACAGTACTGAACATACCTGAGCCATGTGTTACAAATCAAACGAAAATGATGGAATTAAAACCAAACGAGCCGCGGAGATAGCGTTTGTGGTTAGCCATCAGGACAAAATCCAAAAATACAATCGCGTGGCACCCCTCCCCTTTTATGCGGGGCTATTAGATGACTGTCGCCACACTGCTTTCAAAGGCCCATGCTAAAGCGCTCATTTTACGCCTGTTATATCGCTACTGCACCTGGTGTCGCCGAGGATATGGGCGTCTCACATGAAAAGTTAAGATTAGACCGGAGTTTAGCAGAGCTTCCTATCCCGTGGACTTAAGATAACTACGCCCAAATGAAGAATGTGACTGCGTAAGTTGGGGAATTGAAAAGGTTTGGATAGGAGCAAGTTAAAGGTACATAAAACTCTTCATCTGAGTGTCTATAAATGATGTACACCTTGAAGATGAAATATGTACTCTGTTGCAAAAACCGACAAGACCACTACACTCTTAGGAATAGGGGTATATTTTAGATTTGTGTTCTCATAGGTACAAATCTACAGTATATCAGTGTACCCTCTGCGTTTAATTATTGTAATTTGAGATACAGATGTGCACTATTTGAATTGTACAAAAGCAGAAGTAATGAGCTGCATTCATACACTGCTATAGCCACAGCTACCCTATGGCTACCATTTAAAGACACCTCCACCACCAAACACCTCAATTACACAAACACAATCCTTATTCAAGATGAAGTGCTCAAAGAGACAACAGTATTACGCTCTTGTTTTGGGCCTGAAACCCCAACCCAATGTTAAATGGACAAACTCCTCTTTGTCTAATTTTCTTAAACACATCCCACCAACTAACAGGCAGATATAAGACATGATAGTCATTTGATCTGTTTAAAGTTGGACTGGTGTGTGAATTAAGCTCAGTTGCCAAAATGTATACCAAAGGGATTCCCCCATGCCGTATACATGTTATTAATGATCACTTCCACCTGATGTGTTGAAAACGCAATTAACAGGATCTAGTTTGTCATTTGCATCCACCTCCCTTCTGCTGCTGCTTGAAAAGTTTACACTCAAGTATATGTCTGTATTCACAAGAGGAAGAGGGTTTTAGAGTCTTTTAATCATGAATTCCAGAGTAAAGTAAAGTAAGGCCAGTAATATGAACCAAATTATGTAACATAAAATAAAGAGGTACAAATACAAAATATATTGATTGTCACATTGATAAGGTTTTTTCCAGAGGCTTGGATAATGCTAAACAATGCAGCAAAAAATACTCATTAAGTCTCATTCTTCTTACTCTATTTTCCATCACCACCTCAGCAGCAGAACCATCTCTCTCCTCCTCCATCACCACATTAGCAACAGAACCATCTACCCTATCATTACTTCAACAGCAGAACCATTTCACTCTCCCCCATCACAACCTCAGCAGCAGAACCATCTCACTCAGCCAAATTTTAGTCTCAGAGTTTTTACACATGAAAAGAAAAATGCATACATGAGGCAAATAATTATTATTTGCAGTTGTATGTGATAGTGGGGGGCATGGTGACAGAGTAGTTAGTGCTCTCAGCAAGGAGATTGTGAATTTCATCCTATGTGTGATACTACGATCTCTCTGGATGGAGTCTGCATGTCCTCCCCGTATTACTGTGGGTTCTCATTGGGTACTCTAGCTTCTCCCCACCACCAAAGACATGCATGCATTACGAGAATTGGTCAATCTAAGTACTCAAAAATGTCTCTAGTGAAAATGAGAGTGAAAGGTTGTCTGTCTGTGTATGTCTTAATGTTAGCCCTGCGAATAACTGAGCATACCCCGCCTAAGGCCCATAGATACTGGGATAGAGACCCGCGACCCCTATCAGGAAAAAAGCAGAAGAAGTTGAATAAATGTATGTGGTACTTTTAGGATGTAAACATTTGTACAAGTGAAAACCAGGAAGTGTTGAACATCCTGAAAAGTCACCCCAATAAATACCAGTGTGACCCCTGGACAGAAACTACTGTCCCAGGAGGGTTATCAAGGGAAGGTTTAAAGAGACTACATTCTCTGGAGTAGTAATTAGATGCAGTTGTGTTTTGTTTCCAAAAATTCAACAACAAATCATAATCTTTTAATTAGGGCTAATGATTATTTTGCTAATCGGTTTAACGGTGGATAGCGAAAGTCCGTAAATATGAGATCTTTGACTAAATTTGAACTGGGTGAAACTAAAACTATGCCACCTGAGGACTTCTAGATAGAGCACATTTACAGACAAAGAATGTTTTTATTTTAAATACAAAATGTACAGATTTCTTGTAAGGTTTTGGCTTAATTACTGCTCTGTACAAGTTGAAAATGTTTTTTATCTGAGCAAATGGTATATTTTAAGAGTCTGTTACTCCAGTTAACGATTATTTGATTACTAAATTAGTTGACGATTATTTCTATAATTGTTTAATCACGATTCATTGTTTCAGCCCTTGTTTTAATTAAAGATCGATCAGTAGTTATACAATGATCCATTTACTGATGAGTTGTCTTAGTGCCACCAAGCAAGAAGGTTGTGGGATTGATTCTCTGAGTGAAGTCTGTGTGTCCTCCTTGTTTTACTGTGGATGCACTTCTGGTACTCCCACTATTCATGTGTTTTGAGAATCCCTCTAAATTACATTTTGTGAATTAAAGCAAGAATGAATGATCCTGCCTAAAGCCTTGGCATACATGACCCCAAAACAGTAATGTAATTTTACTATCAGCCCACATTATAGAATAGAATATATGTAACAGGGCACTTTGGCTCCAGTCCTTTGGCACTCACTATATATGAAAGCACACAACACCAAAAACTAGATTTTACTGCGTCTCAAGCACACCAAATAAAACATACACAACTGTCACTCTTTGTTAACTTCTTGGATGGTTTTGTCTGTCTTGGCTTGGACTATGTAGCAGCCAAAACTGACTCAACAAATATTAAGTTGAAATGTAACTTGATGCATTTATGTGTCTAGAATCACTTCCTATGTTGAAAAGTAGAAGACTAAAACCCGGCGTGGACACAGCTTCCTGCCATTGATCGAGGGGTTGTTGTTTTGACCTGCTTTAAAACAATATCTTGGCTTGAAACTTTGACCAAGAGATGTCAACATCTGCAAATGAGGCAACCCCAATTGATGGAGGAGTTTTACTTTATGTACGGGACGTGGTGTTTTTCAGTCAGCACATGATTAGGTTGTGTGGTTATGGTTTGAAATGTACAGGAGAAAAAGTCATTTAGAGTAGTGACAGGTGGAGGGGTTTTACAGGGAACTAAAGTGGACAAAACGCAGAAGTAAATGTGTGTAATGTCATTGTGAAAGAGTGGGGGGGCTGTGGTATGAATTCATCAAACCATTGTCAGATAAACATTGGGGTTGTGTTAGCAAAGTTCAAGTCTTTTTACGAGATGGAGCTGCAGGCAAGCGAAATTCTATGAAAGGTAAAAATTTACAATGATGCATCTGTCTTACACAGTGCTTTACACGCGATTTACACGTGATTGCATTATTCATTCACTCCACTAATACACAGTGGTGGTGGTAAGCCATTTCTGTAGCCACAGCTGCCCTGGGTCAGTCTGATGGAAGCGTGGCAGCCATACAATGTCTACAGCCCTTCTGCCCACCATACACCAATCATAGATGCACATTCATTCATATAGGCTTAACTTTTTTGCTCAAGGACACAAAACACTATGCACAGTTTTGAGCAGGATTCTTACCATACACCTTTCATTTATATAGGATGACCACTCTACTATTGCTGCTCTGAGAGTTTCAATACACCGGTGATTTGATATCTCTCTGCAATTATTGGGCCAATCTACATCAAACAAAAGCTTCTCTGTCCTCTCAGTCAATGCAAATCACCTGGATTTTCTAGAAAGTTTACAAAATCATCAAAATCCATCTTGGTTCGATCCATCTAATTTTTTTGGATCTGGTTAGTTCGCGGTCAACCAATATTTCAGAGTAAGATTAAGGTTAGCAGACAGCAATAAGCGTTTTAGCAATATGTTACAACATGGGTACACAAAATTGAAAAAAAAGATTGAAAATGTGTGGAAGCATCTCATTCAAAGGCTTTTGTCAGGTTAAAGATTTCCTGTTTAGCAAAGAACCACAAAACATGACAGAGAAAAAAAACAGGAAAAATCTCAATCAATTAAACTACAAACTCCAGTCACCACCAAAGTGAAATCAAGAGATCAACACAATATAAGCCACATTCCTATGAAGAATATCAATTATTTTATTTTATTTTTGCAAATCACATTTTTTATGCAAAACATGAACTTGTGTGAAAGAACCCATTTCATTTTCCAACTTTGACACAGATTTATGCAAGCAGGCAAGGCAAGGCAAGTTTATTTGTATAGCACAATTCATACACAAGGCAATTCAAGGTGCTTTACAGAAGAAAAGACAAGGTAAAGAACATAACATAATACAGTTAAAAACACAACAATCAGTACCTTTAAGATTAATTACATTTAAAATAAAAAGAGAGTTTTCAGCCTGGACTTAAACATTGTGCAGTGAGAGATCATGACTTCAATAATGAGTTGTTGCAATCTACACACGTCTCCTGGGCAACTCTTATATACACTTTTGGCTTGACATATAATCACCTCTGAATGAATCAAACCACAGCTCTGTTTGTCTTGGCCCAGTTTAACGTCAGTAATCTGGTAACACCTATGTACAGTGGTGTCAAGAGCTCTGCAAGACATATGTGGGCATCTGTGCAGTATCACGGCATGATTTCATAAACCACTATAGACTGGTGGCAAAATCTCAAAAAGGCTCTAGAAATTACTTTTGTGGGGACAAAATGTTAGCAGCTGTCATCCATGTTTTTATGTTAATATAGGATGTTCTTCACATATTTAGGGTG
>JAVQKG010199052.1:0-11730 GCA_036025885.1 Hypseleotris bucephala
AGGGCTCTTGGATGAGAGCCGAAACGTCTTCAACTCAAAACCCAAGTCCAGATGACTGATTTAAACCTTCTTCAACTTTGATTGACTACCTGGATAAAAGAATGAACCTTCACAGAATAGCTAGCGGTTATTTACCGTTAGCTTGTTGTAGCATCAGCTGAAGACCACACGGATCAAAACAGACCAGGATTTACTCTCGTCTTTTTAATAATTATTTGTAATGACTTGGTATTATACAATTACGCGTTAGTTATGCTTCATATGTAATTTTATTAACTCGAATTAATTAATTAATTTTAACATGTGCGTGACGTCAGTGTTTACGTAGCTGGCTCTGCTCTCAGGGTCTCAGGAGTATGTAAGCAGACAGCCCATTGGAGAGAACGGTTCTCTGAGAACCGTCCTGTCCCATCCCGTCCCGTTCACTTGCAGTGTAAATGCGCCTACCTTCTCTCAATTCTTCTCCCAAATAAATCCTCTTGTTATCTCTCTTTCACAGCAGACTCCTGGGAGATCTTCCTCTCCTCGTCCCGGGAACGCTACAACACATCGACCTTATTCCTGCCAACAGCTGTCCCAGGACGATCTTACTCCTACCTACTAGACACTGATGGATTGTGGGAAAGCTGCCAGCGTGATTAGGGCGTTAACATGGAGAGAGTTAGTACATTAAACAACCTGATGGAGGTGGCACGTAAACAATGATACAGCACCTTTTTCCTCAAGTTGTTAAGTGTCCGTTGAAATGGGTGTTAGTATGGACAGGGTAGAAGAGAAGAGAGATTATGTGTCGATCCAGCTTTGAACTATAGAGGAAGAAGATTGGATAAAAGTAGTCATGGCCCCATTGTGAGAGGGTGACGTATTGATTTTTTGAAAGATGTGAACTCTGAAAATGACAGACACTGAACTAGATACTTGGGCATTGTGACTGTTGAAGCCACGTAGCAGATATTGAGCTTAGGGGCATAAGGAAGACATTTCTGGATGTGTGGTTATTACTGTATTGGCCTTATGAACTGAACTGTGGTTTTAGAATGGACTTTTTCGGCCACTGAAATTGTATATATTATGACTGCATTAATTGTAGATAATTTATGTTAGAAAAGCTGTTTTGTTTATTAACTAAAATCCAAGAATGAAAATATTTAGTTTTTTTTGGGCAGATTATTGTACAATATTTCCGACTCTAAAACATGTTACTGCCCCTTTACGTGGTTCACAAAAAGATGTCTTCTGTCTGTATTTCTGTCATGCAGTGGCTGTTTGCTTACGCTGCCAAACTCAAACCAGTCCTGCTCTCTGTCTCCTGTCCTTGATTTTCCTGTTAGCAGCTGCAAATTTTATTCATGCCATTTATTTTCCTCTGAGCTGGTGTGAAAAGAAGCATATCCGGATGTCCACTCACAGAACAGGCAGTCCTGGGTCAACATCAAGGCTCTTCAATCAAGAAATGTATTCAACTATTCACACATGTAGAGCTTAGCTAGCTACTGTATTGCTTTCTCTATGCTAAAAATGCTCAGATTACAGATAGTGTGTCTTTTAAGGCCCTCTTTCCCCTTGTTGACCACAAATACAGCCAATTTATACTACAGAAATGAGTAGCCAGGTGGGGTTTTGTTACTATGCAAATGTGAGACCACACAATTTGAGCTGTTAAGAAGGTCAGTGTTGCAGCAAACAAGATTAATCAAGAATGCGTGACTGAAACTAAATACAAAGTTGTATGTTTTGTGTAATGACACAACGTAAAATAAGCAATAAGCTAATCTCAGAGCTAGACACCCTGACCAAGATCTGGATCCCGGGCAGCAGCATTGAGGGATGGGTCAAATGCAGAGGTCACATTTAAGGGGATATTAAAGTGTGCCGCAATATAGCCCCCTTTACCTGTTTAAGATGCAAGCAGAATGATTTGACAGGAGTTGGTGATTGATCCCTGCCCTGATTACATGACAACAATGAATGCTTTTGCTCCTGCACTCACCGTCCCATTCTCTCCGCTCTAAAAGTTTTTAAAGTGACAGGCTTGTATAAAGTAATGTGACATATTCAAGTGCTAGTTAGGTTCAGTGAAGTGGGCTGCTGTCAAAAACAACTACCCACTCGCTTCAAAGAGAGTGCGGCTCTGTCTAGTCAATAAGTAATATGTATTTAAAAGACCATGACAAGCTGTGTATTAGCCAAGAAAGCTTCAAACCAATGTCTATAATGAAATACAGCTTTCTAACACATTCAAGATGCATTTTAATCACATACTGACTATATAAGGAAACTTAAGCAGTATTCCGACAGACTGGTACACAACTATACAGATCACAAAGTGGGTTATAGCACAGTGAAATCATGCTAATAACACTCAAATAAACAATAATTTCCAAGTAATTACCACTGTTCAAGCAGTGTTTTTAGCACGGTAACAAGTTGTACAATTGATAATTTAGTACTATAAGTAACCTATATTTAGGATTGATCGTTTGGAAATTAACAGTAATTTCTATATTATTACCACACTATTATCTTATTATTGCTGTGCTGTAAAGTTAAATGCGACCACAAAATGAACTATTTGCACTACATTTAGCATTACCTTTTTATTATCACTTACATCTATTCAATTTCAACCCATTGCATTTTTGCTCTAACCTGGCATCTCTCTTGTTTTGTAAAGAAAACTATACTTCTGCATGCCATATATAGTTGAGTTTATTCCCAGCCTATGCATCAGTGTAGTGGGGTTTCTTGAACAACTTATTTGTCCCCAACAGAAACTCCACAGGTGTAAGTGATAGCACTAACGAGCACCGAGTTGCAGGAACATCGAGTCATTAACAACACCTGGTTCACCTGCTCACCTATGTGTTGCTGCTGGAGGTGAGAGGCTGTAGACAGTATAACTGCCCTCCTCAATGTACGGAGAAATGCTATATAATACATTCACTGGCCACTTCATTAGGTAGACCGGATCAACCAATAATAATGGCTCAAATTCCAACCTAGCAACAGAATGGAGAAAAAGAGCTTTTGATTCCAGATGCATTTTGAGTGATTTTTGATTTCTGAATCTAATGTTCTGATTGTTTGAGATTTTCAGTATAATTTGCCATAAGAACATATTATCATAGAATGGCTCAGAAATTATACAATATTCAGTGTGATACAGTAGGGATGGGACAACATACAATAATATCGTTAATCGCAATAAAATAAAAACACTAACAATTAATCGAACGTGGCTATTTCTTAACATCGTGATAATTGTTCATCTCAAAAATCATTTATTTTCACCTCAATGCCCTTTAGACCTTACTGTAAACATATAATTTATTGTATTAAGTATATAACCTATAAAACTCAAGTGATATTAGCTTCAACCTACAATAAAATATACTGTCTATATTTATATTTATGCACACTGTGGGCTGGTCTGGGGAGAATGGGAGTAAAGCAAGAATTAATAGCCCTAAAAGACCAATATGATGCTGTGTTAAGCCATAAAAAGCAGAGTCTATAGTGCTTTTAGTAACAAAGAATGATGCTCCAAGGTCAAATGTGCTTTCCTTTTTCTACCCTTGATCTGGTAACACTGGACATATTATTAGGTAGGCCTTGTTAAACATAATAAAATGGTATTTGCTGTAGTTTTCTGCTGTTGGCCACTAGATTGATGTCTTTCTTTCACCTCAAACAAGTCTCTGATCTCTCACCCACAGATAAGGCTGAAGCTAACAATTATCGTGCTAATCAATCTGTCTAATATTTTTTTTTTTATTAATTGAAGGGTTGCGAAATGTGAATAAATAGATTTTTACAGAATTTGAGGCTAAGGTGAGGCTAAAACTTTGCCACCTGAGGACTTCTAAAAAACTAAATAAATGCAAAATGTATCTAATATTTTTTTAAGTTTTGGCTTAATTACTGCTCTATGTCAGCTTTAAAACCAACTGACATGTTTTAGAGCAGGTATCCAGTAAACGATTATTCGATTACTAAATTAGTTGACAATAAATTAAATAATCGATTAATCACGATTAATCTGAGTAACTGTTTCAGCCCTATCCACAGAACTGCCATCCACTGAATATTTTCCCCTTTTCCAAATAATTCTATATAAATCCTAGACATGGATTGCAGTAAATGATCTTTCTTCTGATCCTTGATTAGATGGTGTAAACAATAGGCAAGCAGGTAAATTGGCCTACCTAATAAATGGGGCCAGTACATGCACTTGTATCCCCACCTTCTTAAACACTATGACAAGACTATTGCGCTATGCCATCAAAAATCTTCAGCAATTACTTTTTACAGCGTGTGAATGCCTACAAGGTGCACTCGTGAGATGCTTGAGAAGAGTCCTTAACAACCACAAATAAAACCCAACTGACCATAGCTCCCGGCCCACAGCTTCACTGGTTATAGCGTTACAAGAGCCAAAATTACTGGTTTGTGAAATTTGTTAGAAAGCTCTTCCCTGGGGCCGAAACCTCAGAGTTCCCGGCGCTAACATGCAAAGCCATAGGATGAACCGTATAATGCACTGTGTCACTGGTGATGAACAATGTTATAGGGTGGGTGAAATGGTAAAAATATACTAGGATGATTTTATAAAGCCAAGATCACAATTTGGATTTTAACCGTTTTGGTTGACTTTGTATTTTCTGTCTTACATAGAAAACTACAGCTATCAGTGTATTCATAAAACCTTTCCAACTACAAATTCAGTGGTCATCATAACACTTAATAGGGGGTATTTATTTTACTTTTTATTATCAGTAATATGAAAACTGGCATTGTTACTGTAAAAATGAGAGCAGACCATGAATGAATGCACTGTATCAAAATTCAACGATCTGCCCAGATTAGCAGATTGTCATAACTTTATATCACAATTTGCCACATCACCCACCCACCTAAAATAATGGTGCACCTATTTATTTTAGCCATATGATTAAAATTGAAGGGTGAAAAAATCTATTAAGAAATGTCTAACAAATAAATTCTGTCTCACCCAAGTATTAAGAGGGTGATGTTTTTGTAATTATTGCTATAAAGTTAGGAGTTGTATTTTTTTTACTTGGGAATACATGTTTTAATGGGTAATACAACAATACAAAACATACCCTCAGGGGACTATAAAAACTACAAAACTGCAAACCAGAGTTTCCCAAACTCCGGGTCAGGCCCCCAGGGTAGACTGCAGATATTATTTTGGACTCCCTAATCTCCAACAGATGAATGATGGCCTCATGGCTTAGCTGCAATCACAAAAATGTCACTAGATTACACTTTTTTTCTTTACACAGCTTTGCAAAGACTTTCAAATTATATGCTATTATTTCCCCCCTTGCATCAATGCACAATACTTTCCAGTCTCTGTTCTATCTTTGCTGCAGGGGATGGAGGGGGGAAAAGTTTGGTTTAAAATGTTGCAGGTTCGTGGCATTCCTGCAGCACTGTGAAGATTTATATCAGAATGCGTGACTCGTTAAACATTTAGTGCTGATTTGGCGCTAGTATGAAAAGCAAACTCCACCGGCTTTAGTTGACGTGTGCTTCTTCTGTGGACAACATCAAAGACACGCAACTCCAAACGCCACAACTACATCAGAGTGTGCGCACCACTAACTAGGTTCCAATGAATAGAAAGAATGCCATGATGGCAAAAAAACGAGGCGGGTAAGGGGATAATAGGCTATTGTATTCGGGTTAAAGAAGGGGGTCGCGTAGGAAATGCAAGGGGCCATATGTCTGGCCAATTAGCTAAAGCAGCTAGCCAGCAGTGGTCACAACTCACAACAAAATGCAATTGCTCCTTCTCCACTTGCCCACCAACCAACGCTAGCCTTAGTAGCTACTTACCCAACAGCAGAGTCCAGTCCTGAAATGAGATTCTCGCGTGCTGAGCAGATGTGTCAAACCTTGTAAATGTAAATAAGTAGTAGTCGCATAGTCCCCGGACAAGCGGCGGTGCAGTGTTCCCAGCTCGTAGCGCTCACAGTTCCATTAAAAGCTGCATTGTTGGAGAGACGGCTGGACAAACAGCACCGACTGCACGCAGCAAGGCATTGTGGGAAACCGTGTTGATAGCTGGGTTTAGGGAATTGTGGTGAAAACACGCCATCTGGTGGATAAAACGCGAGCTGCAACGTGAAGAGTTTGTGCAGATTCAGAAGATCGGATGAGAATGCAAACTCTACTATAAACGCACTTTATGTTTTAACAATCAAATGAGCAGTATGGCTATCAGAAAGCAATCAAATTTGTTCATAAAGATTAAACTGAAAGTTAAGAATTGACAACTAGCAACAACAGTTTGGCTGAAGTAGTTTAAGAACATCATAACCCACATAGCAAAATATATCAGCCATTCATTAGTAATTTTCAAAACAGCTTAATAGATAAAATAAAATAATAATCTTGAATACATCATATATCATACTGCAGTTTTAAAAACAAATCAAAAGTCAATGCACTTTTCTTATAAATCCCATAGGAGGCGATATTGCCTATCTCAGATTGAATGAGAACACTTATAAACATAGAAGAAGATCCCCCCTAGTCGCAGTTTGATGACATCTATGTAACAGAACCTGAAGAAAATGGAGAGAAAACACATGTCTGCTTTTGCTTTGTATCAAACGCTGTCTGTAGACGAGTCTCCTGCCAAAAAGCCTTCTCTGCAGGTTCATATCAGTGACAAATGAAAAAATGTGTGGCTTTAGGGTTTAGCATTCATGGGTGTCAAAATTCAAGGGGAAAAAGTCATGTTATCTGCAAAACAAAGCCACCCATATCTGGTTATGTTTTGTTTTGTATTTTCCTGAAGGTTGCAGCTAAGAAGAAAAAGAAAAAGTCAAATGGGATTGTGCACATTGTCAGCTCAGTAAAGGAGCCAGTCAAGACCAAAAAGAAGAAAATACAAAAGAAAGTCCTCAAATCTCCTGTAAAAGATGAGAAAATTTCAGAGGTAAGACTGCAGATGTCTAATATAAACCTATTTTCTGGTTTCTGTTCATCATCTTAATTTGTTTCTTATCCTAAAGTTGAGTGTATGTACAGTATGTAGCTTACTTTACTCCCTCCATTGGCCTCTACAGCAACATCAGAGTTTGTAGGTTACCACTTTGACCAATTGCAGTCGAATTTTCCATAAATCCCTCCCCTGACCTCTACAGACTGCACAGAATCTACGTAGAACATGGTCAGGTAGTCAGTGTTACTGCTTTTTGTGGCTTTATAGAATAATAACATAACATAGAGATGCACTGTATGCATTATAATATACAAGTTGTTTATATGTTTTGTATGTATGAATGTGATATATCTATTCAGTTCAAATTTAAACTAAACAAATGGGAATCCTTGTGATATTTTTGGTGCAGGAGGAACAGCAGTATGTGAGTGGAGAAGAGTCACTTGACACTTTGTTGAAAGAGTTGTCAGAAGTGAACAACAGCAGAGAGCGAGCGAGCAGGTTATTTCAGTGGCTCATCAACCCCATCCCGGCAAAGGCTTTTTTCAGGTACTTGTTAGATACCAGTTGAATAACAAAACTATGCAAATGTGTTAGGCAAACATGCTGTTAGCTTAATGGCTTTCAAAAATATACCAGGTGAGGGTTACTGACTAGATGCCAAATCGACGGGCTTATATTATAATGATAAGTTTCTGTTCAAATACAAACAATTCATTTCTTTAACCTAAAATATTTGTACAGTTTTGTATGAATAAAGATAACATATCACTAGAAAGAATATTTAATTAATGTTCAGAAATCCATTATAAAAGCAAAACTAAGATTTGGGTAAATTTAGTGAAATTCTTAACAAATTGTGAAGTTTGTAAAAGCTGCAATGCATTAAACACAAAAGCTGATTTTTTTTTATTGAAATTGCTTTGTTTTTGTTAAAGAGAAACATGGGAAAAGAAGCCAATCATTGTCCAACGTAAAAACCCCAATTACTACAAGGGACTTTTCTCCACAGCAGAGTTTGATCGGATACTGAGACAGGTAAAGGACTGCTTATCAATTAACTCCATTATGTTTGGTTTCTAAATTTTACTGTCTGTTCTACATTGAAGGATGATGTTCAGTATGGAGTCAATCTGGACGTCACCAGCTACACTGATGGCAAAAGAGAGACACACAATCCTCCAGGAAGAGCTCTACCCTACACTGTATGGGACTTCTATGATGTAAGGCAGTGTTTCTGTGGTCTGGGTCTGTGGTCTGGGTACATGCGATTATCTGTCTTATTATTAATTAGTAGCGCAGTGGGTAAGCGCCCTGCAACCAGAGGGTAGCCAGTTTGAATCCCTGCTCGAGCGCATATTGTCATTGTGTTCCTGGGCAAGACATTTAACCAACATTGCCTATGAATGAATGTGATTGTGTGTTGGTGGTGGTCAGTGGGGTTGTATCCTCACAGTCAGAGAGTAGCCTCTGTCAGTGTGACCCAGGGCAGCTGTGCCTACACAAGTATAGCTTACCACCAGTGTCACTGTGGTTTGAATGAATAATGCAGAAAAAGTTTGAGAAACATTGATGTAAGCGTACAGCTAGTGCTTGTTTACAACACATGATTATTTTTGTTTGGCTGTACTTGCTGTTCTCTGTGGAGTTCATTAAAGTTTCTACTAACATTTAGAAAATAAACAGTTTGTGAGGAGAGAATTGGGAGAATGGTGAAGCCTGGTACAGGGAAAAATAGTATATTTACAGAGAGAATAAACTTTCTTTTATTGAACCCCTTAAGCACCACTATATTGATCTTCAATGCTGCTAACCCTAACCTTTGCATTCTCCTGCAGAGTGGCTGCTCTCTGCGGATGTTGAATCCTCAGGCCTTTTCATCCACAGTTTGGAACGTGCTCTCGATCCTCCAGGAGCAGTTTGGTAGTATGGCTGGAGCAAATGTGTAAGAATCTCACTGACTTTATTTACTATGTAAATGTTATTTATTATATGTATAGAATTTATATATGGAATTTTCTCCTGTATAGATACCTGACCCCGCCTGGCACACAGGGATTTGCACCACATTATGATGACATCGAAGCATTTATTATTCAGTTGGAGGGAAAGAAACATTGGAGGGTGTACAATCCAAGGTAACTTATGAAAAAGTAATCACGCCCCTAAATGAAAGTACTTGTAAACTATGCTTTACATTGACTTGAAATGAATGCTATTTTATGACATTGCAGATCGCAATATGAGGTGTTGCCAGTGGTTTCAAGTCGTAAGTAAATCCTTCACAATATACATCTACATTAGGTTAGAGTGGCTGGTTTGACACAGTATTTACTCCAAAAAAAGGACAATATTCTATATTAAAATATGTGTATCTGAAAACAATATCATTGTAAAGTTTAAAAGCAGTGGTGGACAAAAGACTCAGGTCTTGAGTCTAGATCCTGCTAGTCAAATCTTACTCCAATACAGGAAAATGTCGATCTGTTAAATTAAAATTAAAGGACTGGATTATTTGCATACAAAATATTTAAGTATTCAAAGTACTTTTATCCCTTTTATAATGGTCTAAACTAGGACTAAAGCAGGTCTCACCATAAACTGATGAAACAAAGTTAAATTAGGCCTATCCAAATTAAATGGGTGACAAAACGAGAAACAGCACAAACACAACTGATTCTGGTTTTAAGATATTTTCTCTGCAAAAGTTACTTACCTTTTCAATTTAAATGTAGTAGAGTACAAAGCTTGATTTTTGTCTTCCATAAGCTGTCCCAAAAATTACAACTCAAGTAAAGTGCAAATCCCCAAAACCAGTTATTAAGTACAGTACTCAAGTAAATGTACTTACAGTACACAGTACTGCCCACGTCTGTTTAAAAGTCATGTGTGTGAATACTTATTTTAGTTTATAGCAATGTAGTGAATGTTTTCAGCTTCAAACTAATTTTGGGTGCATTTTTTTCCAGCCAACTTTGACCAGTCAGAGACTGGAAACCCTATCCTGGAGGTGGTGCTAGAGGCGGGCGATCTGCTGTATTTTCCTCGTGGGTTCATCCATCAAGGCGACTGTCTCCCAGATGCTCACTCTATGCACATCACCATCTCATCGTATCAGAAAAACAGCTGGGGGGATCTGTTGCTGAAGGTTATTCCTCCTTTATCCAGATTATAATGACACTAATAGCATCAGTGTAAAATGGAACATTAGCATTTGCTTGTTTATGTAATATCTAATTATGAGACATTGACCGCTTTTATCAGATGGTCCCAGCTGCTTTGGAAATCGCAATGGAGGAAAATGTGGAGTACAGGCAGGGTTTACCGCTTGACTATCTAACATATATGGGAGTTCAGAATTCAGACAAGGTAATTAATCACTATAACAAACTCATTTTTGATTTGTTTTTTTGCCATTGACCTCCCATTTACCATGTTTTCTTATTCAGGATGACCCACGGCGAGCTAAATTCTTCTCCCGTGTTCAAAGTCTAGTAAAAAAGTTAGCCGATTATGCGCCAGTTGATGCTGCCGTAGATTTAAAAGCAAGAGATTTCATTCATGACTGCCTTCCTCCCATGCTCACCCCAGGTTTGAGTAATTAGCATTTGAAAACACATTTAACTGTAAAGATACAGAATGGACTAATAATGGTAGTTAATGGATTATGTATGTATAATTTTAACAGGTGAATTGGCCAGTAGTGTCCAAGGAGCATCTGCAAGGTGGCACCGCGGAGAAGCTGTGGATGTGGGTTCACCAATAAAAGCCCAAAGCAAAGTGAGACTTCTTCGTGCTGGGTGTGCAAGGTAAAAAACAACTATTTTTCACTTAGCATTCACTTTGGCCATAAGAACTGAAGCACTTAGCCATGACCATTAGGCATGAACACTACTGAAGGTCAAATACGATATCTATCTAGACCCATCTGAATATTACTATGCTCTTCCAAAATGATTGATTATATTTATGCCGTTTCCATTACCTTAAGCTTTTCTCATAATATTTTAACTGCCCTTTTAGCTAGGCAAGAAATAATACGAACCGTGATAACATTATACTGCCCTTGACTTGTCAGATTATTTATTTCACATTTTTGCTTTTCTCACAAGACTGCTTTATGTTTTCGTCCTTGGTTTTACATTCATCTGTAATGCATGGAAATAGTCTCCATCTGGATGCATTATTGCGCCCTTGCTGTAAATGGCTTTCAATTCAAATCCTTGAGTTAATTGCTTACGCAGTGTGCACGTTGATGAGGGAATGCATACAAATTCAAATATTCAGTTTTATTACCAACGCCAGGAGGTTATGTGATGGCCGTTGTTGGCGTGTGTGTGTGTGTGTGTGTGCGTGTCTGTGATCAAGATAACTACTGCAAAAACTACTGCACGGATTTGGATGAAACTTTCAGGGAAGGTCAGGAATGGTTTAAGGAAGAGGTGATTAAAATTGGGTACATCTGCGATGAATATTAATTAAGTTATTATTTAATTAAGCTTAAACTTTTAAATGCTATAACTCAAGCAGTTTTTGCCCGATCTACTTCTAACTTTCTGGGCAGTTACATATAATGAAGACGCAGACATATGCTGACAGGTGCCTCTATGATAAATAATAATTGATTAATTAAAAAATAATTACTTGGAGAACTTTAATTGAGCCATTAATCCTAGTGAACGTGAACCAAATCTCATGAAGTTTGGCACAATGATCTGGGCTAGGGTCTATTTAATGGACATATGCAAATTATC
>JAVQKG010199073.1:0-30366 GCA_036025885.1 Hypseleotris bucephala
TTATAATCAAAACAAAGATGCCAAGACACAAATTGAAGTTTACACACTTAGTTAGTTTATTTGCATTATTTTTTATTTTTTGACAACTTTGTTATGTGTCCACAGATATGAGAAAGAACTCCAGAACACTTAGAGAAAGGTGAGCACTTAGACTTCATCACTGGTTCCCATACCGACCATCAAAAACCGACTGCGCTAAAATGTGCAAGAACTAAATACAAGTCCACTCTTTAGGCTTAACTCGACAATCCAGTTTGAAATTTACTTATTCATCGTGGTTTACAGTTAATATAATCTGTGTGAACGGACCCAACACAGAAATCTCCATTTATTTACAAGACAGAGCCGAGAGGAAGGTTTCCAGTCAGTCAATACAAGGTTCAGGGTAATACTTTACAAATAGAACTTTGGGGTAGGAGAGCTGTTGTCTTTAGCAAGCGGTAAGGCAGGAAAAAGAGACAAAATCAGTAGATTTACAGAGAAATGGACCTGCATGCTTTGATCCAAAGCTATGACAGTTAAGAAGCAGCCAAAATAAAGTATTTAAAACCTTAAGCTATCAACAGTTACTGGCCAGTGCCCTTTTAATATGTAACTCCTCTATGAAGACTGGACGCATAGCAAATTGGTGCAGAGCTTTGATTGATTCAGCAAAGAAAAAAAATCTTCTTATTCCTTCAGTACAAAGTGTCACAGTCTCGTCTTACATTCTCAAAAACGAAATAAAACTCATATAAAATTCAATTCTTTTCACAATAACTTAAATAAATAATGTGTTTTGGAATTACATTTCCTGGATAAAGACTTTAGTATTCTGTACCAGCATGCAACACATACTGTACATCTACAAGCAGTTTATTACACAGTCCTACCATAGTCCAAAATAGTTGTGTTTGTTTTTCTTGGAAAGTAAGTTGTCAGTACTAGGCTGTATTGTTCAGCAGGTTGGTTGGCCTGTAACATTGAGCCCTAAGTTCATTGACATACAGTTGACAAGACTAAATGGCTGGTTGACCATGTCTTTACCTACCCTTCATAGACTGTATGATGTAATAATTTTGGATCATAGTGGCATTACCAACATCAGTATCAAGCAGCTACAAAACTAAAGCATCCAGGGCCGCAGTTTTCAATAGATACAGTATTGTTAAAGGGAATACTACATAACATTAACTAATTGACATATCCCCAATATAAAAAGGCAAAGACTGTCTACTTCTTACATAATGTTAATTTCAAAACAGTGATATATTTAGGACCAGCTAAACAATAGTGAGAAAAGGGAGGCACTATATGGTGCATGGACAACACAATTGCCCAAAGCAGTTTTATCATAACACATTGTTCAACAACTTCCCATTTAGCTACTGGAGGACAGTAAACTGGCCTGTTCTCAACAAAATAAGTGCTTTCAATCATTATCTATTCGCTCCACATACTGGCTGCTTTGATTATGTGTAAAACATGTTATAATAGCACTCGTATTGATCACTATAATTTTAAAGGTCTGGAAACCCAATAATAAAAAAAATCCTTTGGTTAAAACAAAACAAGTAAATAATATAAAATATACATTAAAGTGCCATGCAACAAAAAGGTCTGTGGTATCATCACAAACTGTAAATAGCAACAGTAAATAGCTTTGTCAAATATACAGACCCAGGGTTAAGTCAAAAAATCAGAACAAGGCAAGACAACATTTCTGACAGTGCAGTATTTTGACTTAGTTTAGGCAACGAACGCACAGACACATGTACAACAATTACCCCTTCAAAATGCTTATGCTACTATAATGTTAAATGACCAGCGGTAGAGCACCAAGCCATTACAAACTGAGGTAACAGTATATGAAAATGTAGGATGCGTTGCTATTATCCCTGCATTGTACACTTAATTTTACAAGGTCAACATCGTGCTTGTAGGCCACAAAGCACACGTTTTCATTCCCATTTCCTAATGTCATATTATTAAGAACAGGTTGATTTTTTAACTAGGACTAGGTTGATTACCACTATTTCTCTACACAAATATGCTAGGGCTAAACAGCACTAATTGTTTGGGTGGTTAGTTTGTCTTATGTATCGTTCTCTAAAGGTAAGACCATGCAGGGTACTGAGAACAACTGCAACAACAGGGAAACTGTTTTGATTAGGTCATAAATAAGCTAGTATTCATTGTATGTATGAGTGGGTTCATAGGAGGGGCCTTAGATTATTTAAAATTCCCATAACAACTTTTTACATCCTCTGAGGAGATGCCACTGGTGGGGAAGACTGCACTGACTTTCTTCTTGACAATTTAGACCTAAAAGAAATAAAGAGAGATATTAGATCTCTGGGAACAGGGTAGATAAGGTAAAGTAAATAATCGGATAACTTTGCACTTAGTCTAAACTACATCCATCACTAACCTGATGGTGCCTGCTAAGAGAGGGTTAAAAGCATAGAGCCAGTCATGCATCTCTTTGTCATTGGTGGCCTGCAGTAATATCCCACGATGCTCAGTGCAGACAGCAAATGTATTTGGAGTCTGCAAACATGAAGTAATCTAAGGTTAATACTAATTGAGGAGGTTTTCAGGAGTATTTTTGTATCAGAAGTGCTGCCATACCCGCAGTAAGGTCTGTTTGTCTTCGCTGTATTCCACCTTCGCTGACGACAGGTTGATAATGGCTCTTTCCACACTGTCTCTCTCACTGCGATACAGGTACACATAGGGCCGACGCACTACAACATATCGCTTCACCCAGCCACTTGTGTGGGGCTCCAGGAAGTGCAGGTAGCCTTTTTTTGATACGATTGGGCTAAAATACATTATTTTAATTCATAAAATTATTATTATGTCTTTTTTAGAGCTGTATAAGTCTCTGAATCAGAGAAGTGCACTGACCTGACTCGGATCTCTTGTATGTCTGGTACAAAAGTGAATCCTCTCAGAACTTTCTTTCTGTCCACTGGGCTGTACGGGTCCAGGTCTGGAGTGGATGCACCTGAACTGGGCTCTGTGTGTCTAAAAATATCATAAACATAACGACTTTGTGAATATTATAAGTTAAATTACCATTTTTTTCAATAAAGGGTCACAAATGTTATGAAAACATTTAAGTGTAGATTTGGTCAGTGTCTAGATTAAGAATTCTACATGTTTTTTTTTGAAGAACTGCAAGAACTGCATTGTTCAGTTACAGATGCAAAGTGTATATCTCATTGCCTCACATAGTTCATATAAAATAAAAAATCTGTTTAGTTTCTCAGTTATATAGCTGTTTTTGTGTATATATTCTAACACTTATTAAATGTTAATGGCAATCAGATTTAGTGCAATACCTGATGTCAAAGTTGCCCTCAATCAGCGAGGGGCAGGTAGAGGATGGAGTTAAGGTGCTCAGCCCAGATGAGGACGAATCTCTCATAAATGAAGCTGACATCTCAGAGAGCTAAAACACACATACATTCATACACACACACACACACACACAAAGAAGCAAACACACAAGACCCAACACAAGGACAAATACAGACAAACATAGCAGCAAACAGTTGAGCACATACAACATGCATTCAGAAAAAAATATCAGATGTGGACTTTGTTATTGTACTAAATACACTTTGAATAAAGCCTTATGTCTAAGAGCCCCTTGCTGTTTAATGTTCTAAAGGACATGCAGGTGTTAACATTAGGGTAGAGTCTTCTTCATTAAAGGGAAAAGAGAGAATCAAAGGGGAAAGATGGCATTGAAGAGGATTATAATGTTTAGATGTAAAAGAAAAGGTGAAAAGAATGAGTTGAAATAATAGGATATAAAATGTGTGATCATGTTAAAATTTAGTATGGTGGTAAGGACACAAACAAAAATGACATTTAACAAAGGCCTGGTAGGATGTTAAGACAATGTGTTTGTTAAACTTTAGGGGACATGAGGAAAGAAAAACTGTTATAACAAATGAAGGCAGGTGGGCAGTGGGGCTGTGTTGGCAGCAGGGCTGTAGGTTGACATTAGGACTTAGGCCGGGTTAGAGGGGCAGCTGGGGCTCACCTTGCTCTCACTGGCACTGCTGCTCACCTGGCTGTACTCTCTGTTGAAGGTGTGCATCAACAGGCGCAGACACTGCAAACAACAAGAGAGTAAGAAGTTTAAAATCACACAGGAAATGTCTGAATATATCTTAAAACTACTGAAAGTCACTGAAATGCTGTTGTAATTGATCAAAAATCACCTTAGCAGCCAGCTCTCGTTGCCTCTGGTTGGGACTGTCTGGTGCGGGACTGCTAACTGGACTTTGGCTTAGAATAGGGCTTTTGGCCCAGTCACTAATGTCATTGCTCTTGTAAAGTGCGTCCTGTCCTGCCTGCAGAGTGGCCTCCAGCTTCTCCCTCAGCAGCAAGTAGTGTCTGGTCTTCTCCACCTGAAAAAATTACAAGGACTATTGGTCACAAACTATTACACAGAACATTGTGAAAAAAATGTTAGCAGACCTCCTGCAGCAGGCTGAGTTTCTCCAGCTCCCACTGGTGGTCGAGGATGAGACTATCGCTGCGTGGCCTCCATCCGGCCAGGTTCTCCTCTCCACGAACATAAGCCACAGATGTGTCCAGAACACGCCGGCGACGGCGCTGCATACCTGAGAAAAGCACAAAGTGTTGTTAGACCAGACACCATGTTTATATGGTCTTATTCAAATGTTATTCTCACCTGGACTTCCATTGTCTGCGACATGGCACAGAGTGATCTCATAGACTCCAGTGACACGATTACTAAAAATTTGCAAATAAAAAATGTTTTTACACCAATGTAGAGAGGTGACTGTGCTGTCCAAATTAAATTGTAAATAACATCCTTTACCTCTCGGACGGCCTGAAGCAGCCGGTGCTGAAAAGGTTTCTGATTGAACGAGAGGCTGGAAGCTTTGTGTCCCGGGCGTAAAAGACCATGCAGAAATCTTTAGTGATTACTGTTGGTTGAGTGCAGTTCTCCATCTGGGTCAAACACGTATGCACAGTGTAAACACATAATTTGTATTTGATTCACTAAAATAGTTTTTCATATAGAATACCTCTAGATAAGTAGACAGTGTGATATAAATCTTCTCTCCATAAGGAGTGACTCTGTTCAGAAGAAGGGAGTTGTGCATGGAACTGTCCCAGGCTGCCTCAAATCGGTAGAAAGTTCTGCACAAAATGGAGAGATCCCATTAAAATAATTTCTGAATATTGAAATCATAGTAACAGGATGTTAATTAGAAGCAGTTGTTTCAAAAATGTATAATACCTATGATCAACACCCAAGGAGATGCTGCACATGTAAAAAACAGTGTTAGAAAAAGGCATTAGTTTGTATGATGTCAAAATAAAGCATTTACATTCAGCTTTTGCAATTAGATAATGGTGGTTAAACAACAAAATTGTGATGATAGTAGCCCTAAAACTAAGGCATGACAGATGTTACATTATATATTGATAATGATTGTTTATACTTGTCGTCATGTTTTGGCCAGTAGTATCCAGAAGACAAGATGTTGAGAGAGAGGATGTTTGGGTCTATGATTGTTTCATCGGCTTCAGGAGTGTTTCGAATACGACCTTAAAACACAACAGCAACAAAGTGTAGTGACTGTCATCAACTAATGATGCATTAAACAGTTTACATTACTCACCAATAACCAGCTCTTTAACTTCTTTCCACTCAAAGTCATTGCCATTTTCGTGAGCAATAGTGACTGTAATCCTCCTCTGAATACCCTGTGCCACACAAAGATCTGTTTTTTAAACTGGCTTTAAAAACTGGACAGAGAGCTGTATTGTAGAGTGTATGTTTACCTGATGTAAAAGGAACGTCCCATGGCAGGGCATGCCCCCTCTGTGATCAACAACAGCTGGGATGTACCTGCAAAGATAGCACACATTACACATTACACAATACGTAATAATGCTTACACTCTACAAACTAATAGTAGTTTGTCACTAACAGTTTGTCCTGCATCAGCTAAACTAAAATGCTCTTCCTATTTTTCTGATCTGGGTGAAATAATAAGATTCAACTCACTCTCCATTGGCCTCCAGCTCACAGATCTCAAAGAAGACCATAAGGTCATACTTGGCATGACAAGGTCCAGCAGTGGGGCGTGTCAGTGTGCTTAGCTTTGTGGCTGGCACTGAAATGGAGTGGTTAAGAAGATAGTACAAAGTATTTAACACAATTCAATTAATGTGTGACAAAGATTTAATAAGAATATGCATGAGTAATGTTTTATGCTCCACTAACCTGGTTTGGACAGAGGCATGACCCTGGGAAACTGCCTTCTGGAAGGTCTGAGTGGGCTAAAGGAAAAAAGGAGGGATTGCGTTTTTGTATAGCCATATATAGCAAACAGTGATTTGTAATTAAACCAAAATATAAGCACTAACCTGATCAAATCTTTGCAGAGTGGAGGGAAAGGCTGTTTCTGATAGTGACCAAACACCTCAAACACAATGGGCTGAGTCTTTATGTACTCTACAAATGATTTAGTCACTTCAACTGTGATCTAACACAGAAAAATACACAATTATGTCAAGCACAGATTAATCAAAGTGCTATATTTATTGTTTGGCATTTTGTTTACATTTTGTACATGGTAAAACCCCAAAGGTGGCCCTCTTCCTGTGTTCTTTAGAGGCTCTGTGGAAAATGCTTCATCATGGCGATGAATGAAGCTAAAACATAATGCGGAACATTAACATTTAGATAGATTTGTCAGTCAAATGATACAGCACAATGTAAAGTGGACTCACTTGAACTGACAGAATATGTCTGCATACTCTGCTGAGATGCTGGATGCCTGTAAGACTGTGACCCTAAAGGTGAATGTGCTACCAATCTTGAGATGGGACAGAGCCTTTTCTGGAGACAGGTCCAGAGGCAGGTCCAGACCTAAGCCCAGGCTCTTTGTAGGGCTTTGTGGAGCATCTTGTGTGGCTACAAAACAGACTAATACAGTAAGTGCAATGTGCAACAGTTATCACTGTCAAGGATTCATGAAGATAATGATGTTCATTTACCTTCACATGTATTGTTGTTAACTTCATCGGCTGAAATTCCCATCTCTGCATTTTGTCCCTCTCCTTCCACGATCCGCAGCTCTTCCTGAGACGTGTTGGAGTGTGACAGACCTCCGGGACAAGAATCTGTCTGGAACTAAAACAACAAATAAAACAACAGCTATTAAACTTTAAATCCTTATTCTGAGCATACGTCGTCTCTGTTGTTTTTCTTTTAGAGGACAAACCTTTTCAAATTGTTTATCTTCAAAAGAAATTTTGGCCGTGCCTGACTGCCTCACACCAGAGCCATAATCAGGAGCCTCCTCGTCAGCTAGAAAAAGTGGATAAGAATGTCAATACAACAATGAATATTGTTGTTGTATTGATATTAATTGATCATCTTTGGTAGGCATAAGAAAAGTTGTTTAGCTTCACCTGATATGGCCTGCACAGCTACTCTAAGGAAGCCTTTGACTTCTCCTTTCTCACTGACAATGGCCACTCGATGGACCAAGGGCACAGGGTACAGCAGGTTACTAAGGTACACAAATGCCCTGTGGACAAGAACAGGAGAGACATACACAACCATTAATTGTACTGCAAGTGTACGGCCTAAATTAAATTAAACAGGGCTAGCTAAGGGGACATATTGACTGCTGGTGACTGACCGGCCGACCAGACGAAACCAGGGGAAGCGGTCGTAGAAGGGGTCTCCTCCGGTGAGGGCGTGGTCACAGTCTTCCACAGTGCTACTAGGCAACTCTGCAGCTCGGTCATACATCTCCCTCATCAGGTCCAGCCTCTGCCTGCAGGGGGCACAATACAAGTTGAGATTTGAAGTATAAAAATGCTGTAATAAATGTTAAATAGTCATTTTTTACCTGAGTTTTTCCAGAGTCCAGTAATGTGTGGCCCCATTCTTTTGATCTTGAACTTCAACTGCAACAATAGTGCGAGGGAAAGGCCGTCTCTCCCTCTCTTCAGCCACACTGGCGGGCAGGAGGTCCGGGGGCAGCGGGGAGTAGAGCGTATCGGTCAGAAGAACAAACTGGAACTGCACCTGTGGGCAAGACGGGGTTGTATAGACTTTGAGACAGCGGCTTATGGGCTACAGTCTGTGTGCTTAATAAAGTCCCAGCTACATGACTAAGGCCTGTCTGGGCATAATGACTTTTCAAGAGACTCTCACTGATAGAAATGCAATTAGGTTGGATCTGGTCAATAGCCCCCAACAGACACTTCACTGCCTCCAGTCTGAAGTGAAGGGCTACTCTCCACATATCAATTACATTTATTAAAAAAGATACAAATATGTGACCTTATAAAACCTTCTAAATTCACTAAGCTCTTTGAGAAAGCCTTGGACATTGTAAAGCACAATATAAATCTAATTCAATAATAATAATAATAATGTCACTACTATATGATGAAAACAAACACCTTTTTCTTCAGTTCCACGCTGATAGCATTAGCCTCTTTAAGGAAGATGGCATTGCCCCACAGAAGGTCCCTGAGAGATGTGAACTGGTAGAAACGCCACTTTCGGAAAGCCCACAAAGCCAGCTCAGTTTCATGTTTAGTCCATGGAACTAAATAATAAGACATATCAGAAGTTAAATACATTTGGCTTGAAAATGAACAAAAAAGAGTGACAAAATTTAGGTTTAAGTGACAACAACCTTCCTCTTCGGGCTCCTCTTCTTCTTCAGGTGACTCTAAGTACCGAGAGTCAACTTGTTTTTGAAGAGCTTCCAGTTTGCTCTCATAGTCCTAGTGGGGCAGAAAACTTGTAAATATTTTAAAAGATTTTAAAAAGTCTAAATTATTAACTGTCTTTCTAACCAGTCTCTGTTGTTCAAGTAGGTTACTGGCTTCTTCTCTTTCTTTTCTGTACTGATCCTCAAGTTCTTGAAGTCTGAAGATACAAAGAGGTTATTATTATTATGTCAGACTATTCATTTTATCTTGTCATACCATTAATATCTTATCTTATTATATTTAGTTTATCCCCACACCTCTGCTCCATCTCCTGCTTCATGTCAATGCCCTGTTTTTCCAGTAGTTCTCTCTGAGCAAAGGCCCAGTCCACAGGCTCCACAGGCGTCTCAGCACAAGGCGTCCTCTCCCGCTCCATACGAGCCTGCTCTGGGTCATTGAAGCGGAAAACATGGCTCTTGCCCATAATTATACGATTTCCTGTAGCACAAAAAGAGATATTTATAATCAGCATGAACAAAGACATTGTCTTGATTGTCTGGTCATAAAGCTGTTAAAGAAAGACCTACCTGATCGCAGGACAATAGGAGAAGTCACCCTTTTTCCATTAACATATATTTCTGCTCCCTCACATGGCTCCAAAACAACTACACCTGTTTAAGTGGAACCCAATAATAATAATAATTTATATGAGAAAACATTTTTGAAAAAAATGTACAAATCCCAAAATAGCCAGCCCCTACCTTCGCCTTGTGGGCCTGTGGTGCTGCAAAGGGTGCAGTGTTCATCCTTAATAAAATGGCCGCTCAGAACAATGTCTTGCCTTGTCTTAGCATTTTCACGGCCAACTCTAAGAAAAGACAGGATAATCAAAGTCAAGCAAAAATCCTAAAGCTTACTTAAGCCATTGTACCAAGCAAAAACATACTTGGTAATGCCATCTTTGATATAGTAGAGCAAACACTCAGACATCAGTGGGTCTTCATTCAAGTTCACCAAATGAGGAGTCTACAAGGACATCAAAACCAGTGCATTGAGTTAAGACATTATGAAATTATTTTATACAATACAAGTAGTATGGGAGTAGTAGTGCATGTTACCTTTTTAGGAGAGAAAACACCTAATGTCCCCCCATCTTCTCTCATGGCAACACCCATCTCAGCCAGCAAGGCCTCTCTACAAATAGGGGAAACCAATGAGAAAAACAATACAAAACAATGCAAAAAAACATAGTCTACCATCTGTGTTAATATTTACCTTTCCATACGTATGGCTTCTGTGCGTCTCAATTTCTCTTCCCAAGTCTCATTAAGCTCAGCAATAATTTTCTCTGTTTCCTGTTTTGGCAATGAAATTCAAACATCTTAGTATACATTTCCAGAAATAGTAGTCAGTCAAAAATTGGACTAGATTTGCGGTTACCTTGAGCCTCTCGATTGCCTCCTCGCTGGCCGGGCTGAAGATGCGGTCGTGGAGGTTGCTGATAGACGCGGCGCGGCTGGATAAAGCGGACAGCGACGGAGAAGGGCTCATTCCCGTCATGGCATGGGTCACTGCGGAAAGATCACCCCTTTGATTGACAGCCTGGCGATCATTCATAAAGTTCTTGTAATCGCACAGGTCTGTCAGAGAGAGAGGCGTCGAGTGGGAGTAAGCACGAGAAGGAGGGAAGGTAGGTGCAGACGCCGGATAAGTAATAAAAGACATTGGGGATTATAGAACACACATAAAATGGATAAAAAGGAAAAAACCCAGGGAAACATCGGGGAGTACAAAAAAGAGAAATTCAAATGAAGTGTCAAAGAAGCAGCTTAACAAAGCCATTACAGTGAAAAGAGCAAACTGATAAACACAAAAGAAAGTTAAAGGCCGGATTTAGAATTTTTTAAATAGGTGCACATTCAACAAGCTTACAGGCATGGTGGATTAGCTGGAATCAAATAAATCCATCTTTACAATGAGAATAAAGTGAGAGTGCATGATTCATCAGAGGCTCCTGGCAGCGACTCAGCACCTGACTCATTGAGCTCCACACACAGAGAACCAGGATTGCAAAACCTAAAATGGCGTCCTTCAAGTCAGTTCTTTCTTCTCCTATTATCACCATAATTCTTAATTTAAAAAAAGGCATACATTTTCTATTCAGCTAAACTAATGTTAAGCAACTAAAATTGATACCTGGAAAGCTTCCCTACAAAACCATTCCACTGTTTTATATTGATAACATGTCTGTCATCATATGTTGTTGAAGGAGGCCATTTTGTAGGCTTTGAAAACAAGACTTGACTTTTTCTGACAATGTATTATATTGGTCAAAATGTTGGGTTCCTGGGGTTAGTTTCTCTGTTGTCGGCTTAACAAATTCATGACTATTAGTTGCAAAGCACAGGATCGCAGGTTATGTTATACACACATTTCAAACCATTGATGATGGGGCCGGGGCAGCGATATGCTAACAGGACACAAGAAAAAAGACAATATGTGTGAGAGGTACCTAAAGTCCAAATTCAACTTCTTTGTTGAATTGTCCGGGGTTAGGTGACTCTATGCTTGGTTGTGTAAGATGTTTGTGGATGGGTTATTGTTATTTAAAAAATGACAGTCAGTGTAGGCAATGAAGGGAAGTAAGCACTCCTAGAGCATTAGATTGACATTATTACTGACAAATGGGCAGATGCTCTGGCTGTGGTTGCTAGTCATAACTAACATTAGCCTTTTTACCTAACAAAAATAAAATAAATAACTAGTACATGAGTGCATTCAACTTTAAAATGATCACTTCATTCATGTTTACACAGAAAGTGCAGTTTGTGGAACTCACTCTCGATGATGTCTCCCAGTCCTTGTGCGTACAGCAGTTCTTTGAGACGAGCCACTTCTTCTTTGAGCTCACGCACCAGACGGTTGTTGGGATCCTCGTTGATCACTGCATTACAACGGATCTGTTTGGCTCGGTCAGCGTACCTGAACAGACAAAAGATTCATCATTCAATCATTCAGCATTCTTCATTAGTATGTAAATTAAAACAGACAGATCTGCTCTTACTCAAATGTATCCAACCTTTTTAAGAGCTATTTGCACTTGATATATCTAAATTAACAGTACTCTGTAAAGAAGAGGTCATTGACATTTGTCTTACCGTAGAGTGCTCAATGTTTCATCATAGTTAATATCTGCAGGACTGAGAGCAGCAACCATGGCTGTGCGCGAGTTGCCTCCTATAACATATCAAATTCATAATATTAATATCACAATTTTTTTTTTTAAATGTTTAAATGCTTTTATTTGTCATACCCAAGTTTTCCCTGAGGAGCCAGGTCAGCACAGAATCTCTGTATGGAATGAAGCTCTCAACTTTCTTCTTTTTCTTGTTCTGCACAACATGAAATTAACATGTTTGAATGTCAACCTTAAAGATGTAATATATAATTAAACTTAATCTTATTTTTATTGATTGTTTCAATTGAATTTTTAACTTATTTCTGTAAAATTACCTTTTGTGTGAATTATGAATGAAATGTAAAAAAAAGTTACATACCTTATTTGGAGCTGTGTCCTAAAATACCAAAAAAACGGAGAAAGAAAAAAAAAACTTGTTTACAACAATTTTTGAAATGATGTACCTGGATATGCTACACAGTAACTGAATTATAACATACCAGCTCGGCCAAAGCAGATATAACTTTTCCTAGTGTGGTCAGAGATTTGTTGATATTTGCTCCTTCCTAATAAATAAAAACGTAATATCCATGAAAAGTGTATTATTGTAAAGTTAATTATCCTTAATATGTTTAGTAAAGTATTTAATTCACACTCACTTTAAGTCTGGTTCCTTTGGCTCCTGTTGAGTCAGCCCTCTCGCTGCCAGCCAAGTCCACAAGGCTAATTTTGCTGACCTACAAAGACACACCATTTGATTTATGTGTAGTGCAGCATATTAAAGAGTGAAGACTGACAACTCTGACTATTTATTTATGACCGCACCGAGAGGCAATAAAAACACATGGCTATCTTCAACTACAAGGTCCTAAATGGCTATAAAACTAACTCAGTATTCTCAAGATAAACATTGATTTGTTTGAACCTTTTCTGATGTGTTGTCTGACTCCATGTCGTGTTTCTTTTGAGTAAAGATGATGTTAAACACAGCATGGGAGCGACTGCTTGTCTCATTCATGTTGGTAGCAGCCACAGTCCTTCAAAAAAAAAAACAATTACCATGAACATATGCAGCATTAAAGTCACAGATGACCAGACAGAAACTGATAAATTAAGTTTATGTAAATGCCTTTTGAAGACTACTAACAAAATATTTTGGAAATCTCAGAGAAATATATCTGAATTTTAAAAGTCTAGACAAACTTACAATGACACAGGATTAAACAGAGACTAAAAAAAGGCCTAGTATATATTTTATTACCTGGCTTTGTTTCCAGAGTCCATCAGGTCCTGAATGTCATTGTAAGAGGTGACAGCCAGTTTTGATAGATCTTCCACATATGGTCCCATCAGAGGGTGCTCCCTGACCCGCAAGTTACCTTTATTTTTGGGATTCAGCAGATCACGCACACGCTCACAGTAGATTTCCATGTAACTCACCTGAAAGGAAAGAAAAAGCAGTTATACAAAAAAAATCACATTTTTACAGGCAATTTTACATTTTTATGGTGGTATAACTCACCTCCACAGAATATGACATACTATTATCATTATTGCTGTCACTAATCTTGGTGAAAAGGTCTTCACAGAGCTGTAAAAATAACAGTTGATTAGACATATGTGTGTAATTGATTTTTCCTGCAAATTAAAGTGTGTAGTCTTATTTACCAGAGGTATTATGCCCTCCTGGTCTTGTTCCTGGCGACCCATCATTGTGTAGCTTTTCCCTGCTCCTGTCTGTCCATAGGCAAATATACACACATTGTACCCTTCAAAAGCATGAAGCAGCATTTCTTCTCCAATGTCTTTGTACACCTGCATCTGGGAGGCATAGTTGATGTCCTCAGGCTGCGGGGAAAAAAAACACAAAAGTTAAAAAATTCAACACCTAACCTTTAATAGCTATTTAGTTTTGTATAAATTTGTTTGCAGCTATTACAATGTGATTGCTGAGAGACTTACTGTTGTGTGTGACCAATATGAGTAGTCAAAGTTGAAGCTCTTGTTTTCTTTTGGCTGTTTCGGGTTCAGGATTGCTAAAGAGAACAGGGACAACAAAACGGTTAGATCAAAACCGATGTATTTGTAATTAATACATTTCAAAATATTAGAAATAATACATTGAAAATGGCAAGTTCTTTTGCTCATTTGGCCCCATCACCCCTTGCAAATTCACCATCAGGCATGACTTCAGAAGCTTGCACTGAGCCAGTGATGCAGAACTATCCTATCCATGACTATTTCTTTTGATCTACTAAAGACAGGAGTAATGGATTTAAGCCTCAATTAGGACTTTAGAATTATAACAGCCACAAAATGGCTTGGATGAAAACAAAGGGCACTTTTTGGTGGTATGCAGCCTGTCTGATGAGAAATGAGATGGTCAGTACATCCCACACAGAGCAGGCTTTAGAGGCCAGGCCTGACTGGAGCTTTTGTTAACTGCCATTGACCGCTGCTCTGTTGTTAAAGAGGAAACTGCCTACATGTACAAATAACTACAGACCAAAGCCAGCCAATATAGGTCACAGAGTTTACATGAAAGAAAAACGTTAAGGTTTCATGAAGCACTAGTTCAATTTGCATATTTTGACCATATTTTTGGTCAATACAATATTCACATAACATGGCGTTTGAGTTTCCCCTTGAATCAGAGGAAATTGTGCCTTTGCTTCTATGGATTTACCTCATGTCCACATTTCAAGCTGTTGTTGCAAGATCATCTTACATACAGTATGTGGTTAATGTGATGCCTATTGGTTTTCAGTATCATGTCACTTGAATCACACACGAGCTAGAAATGTGTGCAACAGAAATTAGATTATAATAAAATGTTAAGATATATACATATTTATTTTAGCATATTTTGTCTGGCTTTAATAAATGAAGAACATGTGAGATTTTATTAAACTTTGCACAAAGAACAAAACATCTCCATGCAAGCTCCTACTTCCCCCATGATTCTTGATCTTATTAGCTGAAACTAACAGGTCCTTATTAAAACATGCATACTTGTAAACCAGTAGCAAATATCTTCCATCATTTGTGTGAATATATCATTACATGAAACACTCACTTGTTGTGTTGCCTGACATCTGAATGATACATTTGCTATCCTTTCCGATTTCTCTGGAGTTGAAGGGTCGGACCCTCACAGCCACTTTGACTGAGGCCCCCGCCATGACGACGAGGCAGAGTGAGCAGGGCTAAAGTGAGATCTGTGGAGCTACACACCAGTCAACTGCATACAAACATACACGCAAACACACAGACGACACATCAATATACTATGACCATCATCTACCACAGTATAAATTAAAAGGACTAATGTATGTGGCATGCAAGTAGTCAATTTTAATTTAGTGAAGTGTGTTTTGTAAAAAGATAATGTCTAGAGCAAGAACATCTCTGCTATTGTAGCCTGTATTAAAATGGCTGCTTATTCAGTGGGCATCTTCCCCTAGGCCTCTTACAGTGCAAGGTCTTGTTATGGAGAGAGAGCCTATTGACGCTTCACAACATGGCATCCACAAACACATTAAAATTAAACATCTTAACTCTGTTTTTCCACATCATAATCACATCTCAGTAGCCTAACATACAATATATTCTTGCTATAATAGTAAATGTCAGTTAATTTTTGCTTACATCCTAATTTGAATGTGTAGGTCCAGTAAACCTACTTTTGACTACCAGCATCATCAGGCCATACCAACAACAACATCTCCAAATTTGAGTCGTGGAGTCAACTATATTCTCACAAGGATAAAACCGAAAAAGAAATGCTACAATTAAGCAATATAGGCTAAATCATGAAACATCCATCTTGCCTTGCTGACCGCACCTCAAAACTAGGCCTCGTAAACAGACACCTTCCGTATAGGCTAATACTGCGTCAGAAAGGAGGTCAGCATCCAGTGCCAGCGTTGTACACAATATCTACTTTATTTTCAAAGCTCTTTGGATACACAACATTTGCCCGAATTTAAAATAGGTAGGCCTATATGTAATATGGTTTGACCCAGCCTTTTAGAATAACAATCGACATCGCTTAGATACGAGGCGTAACACCTTTTGGTACCGTAAAAAATCATCTCAAAACACCTTACCTCGACACTCAAGATTCGACGAGCAAAGCGGCTGGGTCCTATGGCCATACAAAACAGCCTCCTCCCAGCGTCTCCCCAGCAGCAGACAGCGGTGTTTGCGCGTCTCTAAGTCACTGCTGCTCAGCAGCATACAGCATCGCTCCTCTAGGTGCGTCCAAACATGGAGCATCCGCCGGGGGGACGTGAACCCTGATGCGTCAGTTACACACAAAATACGACCGTAGGAGGAGGCAGGCAGGAAGGCGGATGAACCGAAAATGGGTGCGGGATGCTCCGGCCGCCCGTCGTCACTCTGTCAATCTGGGGATGAAGGGAAAATGGCGACGAGGCTGAGCACGGGGATGCTGCTGGGAGGAGGTGTGACATCAGCGCCAGCATCATCAGCAGCAGAAGAGAGATGCAGTAGGGTCTACACACAGACTGGAGTTTGTTTGGAGAGGGTTAAAGAGGAGAAAACTGTTTGGAGTGCTACAAACTACTTCGCCAGCCCTTTTATAGACCTATGGCTAATGCACTAAAATTATTTGGGTCCCATCCAATAATGGACTTGAACTGGTTAAATGGGTTTGAAATAAAGCCTACTAGTTTTGCCTTTTGGGTAAAATTACATGCTCTTATTAAAATGGACAAACCTATAAAGACTATCAGGTTCTACTTAATTACTTTACTTTTATGATGAAAATTACTTTGGTTGGTTGAACTTCTTTCTGCTGATATATTTTATATAATCTATGGGAGATTCTGCATGTACATTTAGATTAAATGTATATGAACATAAATAATGCATATCAAGTTAAACAACCTAAATCACATACAATAAAAAAACAACTTAAAACCAACAGTGTTTGTCTTGTTTTTTTGCAGAAAAGACCAACTGAGCACTGAAGGAGAAGAACAACGTGCTTGGTTGGTCATCTTATTCTCGTTGGATAGTGTAGAAAGTCTACCTGCACTTTCACATATCAATATCAACTAACAAGACCTTATCAGATTTGCTAGATGTGCCAAATAAAAACATAGGCTATACAAATGTAGCATGTAGCCTATTGTTTGGTTCTGTCTGCTGAAGCCCTATGGGATATGATTAACATTTCCTTAAAGAGGCTAGTTTTTGTATACTATATAATGTGTCATGCACCTTGTGAGTTGGATCAGCCTTGCACTGTGTGATGTGTTCATGTCTTTTAATATGTGCCTCAATGCTGTCAATTTTTCACAACTCTTTTCTGTGCAGTGTTAAGCTGTTTGGATATTTTGTCCAGAGCAAAGGCCAGTGGGTGGTTGAGAAACACATATTTACTAGCAGTGTAATTATTTACCTTGTTTCAGGCTCAAAGAGGGACACCCTTTATTTGAAAAGCTATAACGTAATCAAAATAACAAAAACACAGCATTTTTGATGAAACAAGCACATTCTGTGTTGGGATGGAAAAGAAGACCGAAAAATTAGTTTTGCCAGTTTCAGTTGTTAAGTGCTAGAGCAATAGGTTTTTACTTGATGAACACATTTTATTATAACGTCACAGTTCAACTATAGACTAATGATAAACTTTGTAATGACATTTACAGTCGGATCTGAACTGGACTCCAGAGTTTTTGTAAAGAAGTCTTAGTGTTGCTTTACAAGTTATTATTTGGTTTCACAATAACAACACTGTTATCCCATATTCAGCTCAGAAATCTAGGCTACATCTGATTATAAAACAGATTCTAAATGCCAGATAAAGATGGCAGAAAAAAAGGAATGTACTGAATCCATGATATGAATGGATATTTTAAATAACTGATAAAGTGTGCCCAGGCCATGTGTCTTAAAACTGTGTTCTGTGGGCGTATGTTGGTGGGTGTGACGTCATCCCTGTCCTCTGTGAAGAAGCAGATTGGCTCTTTTTGAGGAGACACCTCTCTGTGACCAGCCGCTGTGGGCAGCGACAGACAAAATCAATAAAGCACATGTAAACTAACCTGAACTGGTTTGGAGCTGCCAGGCACACATCCTCTGATCTATACAAGTTTCAAAGGTCAAGTGTTTTTGTACAAGAACTGCATTAATACACTCAGGTGTAGGCTACAGCTAAAAATGAACATGTTTATGTAAAATAAATAATGTATTGGTAGGCCTATCTAAAGAATATGTAATAAATACATTAAAATATAATTACAAATAAATCAAGAACTTTGTCCTAAATTCAATTATGCTGCTATTCATCAGAGTTTTAGTGTAATGTTCATAGGCTATTTGTGATACAAGTTATGTGCTTATTTGTAAATTCGGAATAAACAAAGACATAGGGGGGAAAACATTTTTGTGAATTAGGATTTAAATTATGTAATAGGCTACTACAACTACTTGATTACTAATTACATTTTGCCCCTTGCTCATGCTGGTGACGCACCTGCCACAGTCAACAGGTCAGACCTGTTTGTTTAAAACTTCACCCAAAACTGCTTGTGCCGCTCAGTCTGTGCCGTTGTGTGCATAGGCTCACTTGGTGCGTGTTCAGGACTTCAGTCGAAATGCAGCGCGCCCTTTTTGGACGCAGCGCGCAGCTCGCGCAAGCTGCTGCTGCCCTGGATGGGCCTTTAGCAGCGAGGAGCGCGCCCCTGGTGCAGCGCCAGGAGCGCACAATGTCTTCTGTCACCATTCCGCCTCCAGCATGTATGCTCCGGCCTCTAGAAGCGCCATTTCGGTACCTCTTTGGACCAGGGCCCTCAAACGTCCCTCCACGAATTTTAGCTGCAGGTGGCAGGCCGATCATTGGTCACCTGCATCCAGAAATGTATGAGGTAAATTCCAACCATGTGTCTGCAACAGGGGCATATGGAAATGCAGTTTGAATTTAAAATGTGTTTTATGTTTTATGTAACGAAATGGTTTAAACATTGTGAATGATAACATTTAAACTTCGATTTTAGATTATGAACGATATTAAGAAGGGGATCCAGTATGCCTTCCAGACAGAGAACAACATGACAATAGCCATGAGTGGCTCCGGACACGCGGCCATGGAGTGCGCAGTGTTCAACACAGTGGAGCCCGGAGAAAATGTAGTCATTGCCATTAACGGGATATGGGGAGAGCGAGTGGCTGAAATTGCAGAAAGAATGGGTAAGTCTTTACGCATATTTTACGCATATAGCCATAGGGTAATTATATGGGAAAGGTTATTTAACAAACCCAGTTATTATTTGTAGCCACAGCTGTTGTGTTTGTTTAATTGCAGGTGCCAATGTACACAGGATGGTAAAAGCACCAGGAGGATATTTCTCAAACAAAGAAATAGAACAGGTTAGTAACTGGAAACTGCTTTATATAAAAAGACTTTTGTTTCAACGTCCTATTTTTTCACAGACAATTGAAAAATACAAGCCTGTCTTGTTTTTCCTCACACATGGGGAGTCTTCAGCTGGTCTCTGTCACCCTGTAGATGGGATTGGAGACATTTGCCAAAAGTAAGTGTGCATATGTGTGTGTGCAGTTAAAACGGTGTTAATTCTAACTTGTGTCATCACTCCGCACAGACATAACTGCCTCTTCCTCGTGGATACAGTTGCCTCTCTTGGAGCAGCACCCATTTTTATGGACCAGCAAAGTAATCATAAAAGACCTAAAGTCAAGTGCAATTTTAGCTGTTCCAATCTGTAATAGTTTTTGTCCGTCGTCCTTATAGACATCGACATGTTGTACACTGGTTCTCAAAAAGCTCTAAATGCTCCTCCTGGCACAGCACCTATATCCTTTAATGAACGAGCATGGTAAGCTGTGTGCAAACAGTTTTTTTGTCACTTAATACCCCTTGATTTAATGATTATCTTTTTTACTTCATACAGTCATAAGATGTTTAACAGAAAAACCAAACCAGTGTCCTACCTCTTTGACATGACTCATTTGTCCAACTACTGGGGCTGTGATGGAAAAACAGTCAGAGCGTGAGTTTTTAATATAAAAGAAATAACAGTGTTTATATGGAAAACCTAATACATGTCGTGTCACTTTTAGATACCACCATACTGGTCCAGTCTCTGGATTTTTTGCACTGAGAGAGAGTTTGGCCATTCTTGCGGAAAGGGTAAAGAACATTTTGTACTTAAAACTTAAAGTAACATTAGGCTAAAGATCGTTTGAATAGCATTTGTCTCCCTCATAGGGTCTGGAGGCATCATGGAAGAAACACAAAGAAGTGGCTGCTTACCTATACAGGGGTCTGGAAGATTTGGGTCTCAAGCTCTTCATCCCTGAAAGGGTGAGACAACACATTTTAATTTAGAACATGTTGAACAACATTAAATACTGGAGACCAAGCAAAAAACTTTTTTTATATCTGACATAAACTGCAGGATTTGAGGCTTCCCTCAGTTACAACAGTTGCGATTCCCGAAGGCTACGAGTGGAGGGAGTTGCTCACTTACATCATGAAACATCACCAAATGGAGATGACGGGAGGGCTGGGCCCATCCATTGGCATGGTGAGTTGAAAATAACCCTCCTAAAACACACATAGTTCATCAGTCAACTGGAATATTTGGTTTGATGATTACCTGAATCTAAATCAAATGAGTGAACAGTAAATTAATGTGTCCAGCACTTAGGCCTACCTGTAGTATTTAAATTGATAAGTTGATCATCCTGCTGAGTCACTGCTGTTTCACATACAGCTTTCTAAATGTATTAAACCACTCCTTTTTAGGTGATGCGTATTGGACTAATGGGATACAACTGTGAGAAGGCTAATGCTGACATGGCGCTGCATGCTCTGGCAGATGCTCTCAAGAACTGCAAAAAGAGCAAGGCCTGATGGACTGAATTTCTAGACTCTGAAATAAATTAAAAGGGAAACACTGCACTGGATACTACAGTGTGTTGTAGGAATAAACCCCTTCTGTCCTTTTGGGTGTCTGTACTTTGAACACAGGCTAATGTTTAGTGGTTCAACGTGAATGTCCAAAATAAAGTATTGATTATTTAATATTATGCTTTTACAAAGTCTAAAATAAAACATTTCGATATTGTCTGTTAATCTCAAACTACATTTCCCAAGATTGCCTGGGGTAAGGGCAGGCTGTCTACAAACAACGTCACAGTTCACATCAGGTCACTCACTTATCAACGTCCTACATACAATTTAATTCATCATGACCTGTCCCGTAACTAACACAGGTATGTAAAAGATTTTTAACCCAAATATTTACAAACATTACAAAATAGTGTCGATACCTTATTTCTTGTCAATTGTATTCATTCATGCTACCTTTCACTATATTAATTGCTAGTATTAGCTATGTAGCATAACTCCGAAAACGAAAGTAATCGGAGTTTGATAGTAAATCTTACTACTGCATCAGTATTTTGCATAAAATCAAAATATCTTACATAATCTTGAAATGTATTGGGCAACTAAACATTGGTCGCGGCTGAATATGCCTCGTGGAAATGGCAAGAAAAACACAACTTTAGAAATGTGTCACTTCTGTGAACAATAGCGCCCCCCGCTGTGTAAAGTCTATATAACTTATAATGGTGCATATGTTTACACCATTACGCACAAACTGCACTTAGAGGAAATGTTTGATGGTAATGTGCAGAGAAATACGTTGTATACATTTAATTATACACTTTTTTTTTTTTTTTTTGCTTTGGTCATTTAATTTAGGTAAATATTGCAATGGATCATCCATCCATGTTGTTCATATTATAATCATTTACCTTTAGTGCCTCTGAATGAAGCTTTAGCTCCTCTTGAGTGGCTGCTGGGGACATGGGAGTCAGATGAACCTGGAGAGGGCAACTTTCCAACCATAAAGCCTTTTCGATACACAGAGACTCTGCACTTCAGCCATGTTGGACAGCCAGTCATCAACTTTATGTGGGTTATTTTTTAGCAAACCAGTTCAGTATGCAGTGCATTATAAACACTGGTCTTTTTCTTTTTGTCTAATACAGGTTTAATGCCTTTCATATTGAGACAAAGAAGCCTCTTCACCGAGAGTGTGGATTCATTCGAATCAAGCCTGGAACAAACCAAGTAGCATTCATAAATGCACAAAATACAGGTATATAGTTGAACATGTTTTAAAATGAGATCTACAGTATTCTCATATGGAGCAGGTACCAGCATTTCCTTTTGCTTGTATATATTTTATGTTAACGTTTTACAAGCTGTATCTAAAATGCAGGTTTGGTGGACATCGAGGAGGGGGAGCTGGCAGACAAGCAACTGAACCTGCAGAGCTGTGCTTTGTCAAGAATTTCTTTTGCCAAGGAACCACAAGTTCAGCAGGTAACCACCACTCTTTTTGTTGTCACTAGCACAACACATTGTGCACATACTTTACCACTGACCTCAAATGCCTCTTTCTTCCAGATTAGCAGAGTGTTTCAGCTTCGGCCAGATGCGAAGTTGGAACAGACAGTTTCCATGGCGACAAACAACCAGCCATTGACGCAGCACTTGCACATCACCTATCAACGGGCATTGTGAGGCCTGCCTGGCACATTATAACTATCAAATGTTATGACTTTTTTGCAATTGCAGAATGATTACTTGGTATATTGCAATACATGGGGAAAGGGATTGACAACACTATATTTGCAATGCAAATATATATTGCTAAATGTTTGTCAAGCTGAGGGCCCCAGCATCTGGTCTATTATTTATTTAGTTTGATAGGTGTGAATGTGCAGCTTTGGGAAATGGATTAAGCACTTGTTTTGCTCAGCGACAGTGGATTTGTTGTTGCCAAATGGACATATAGATCTTGACTTGGCAATGGTTACAAAGTTACCAAAAATGCAAAATTAAGCTTGAAAATATATACAGAAATATAAATTGTTTATTGGGGTTAACGAGTTACATTATTTTATGTTGTACTTGTCTAGTGTATTTTGAGAAGCAATATAACCTTTGGTGGAACATATTCACATCATGAATCATAAATCACAAAATAAATGCTTAAATGATTTGGGATGGTTTATTGTGAAAAATATCTAGACATACACACAATTATAAATTAACACTCAAAAGGGACACACAGGCATACTGCACACAATCATCCTGAAGAGCCCTTATTGTGGCTGTCTGTATACTGCAATGGCAAAAGCGATTAATTAAAAAAGTGCAAAAAAAAAAAAAAAAAAAAAAACTGGAAAAAAAAAATCACAAGCCATAAATAATATTTACAAGATAAAATTTAGCTTGTATCAGTGTACTTCTGTATGTACAATTCATCTGTCATTATCTTTGGTCAAAAGATTCAACATCCCATAATAAAATGTAGCAGAACAGGCGTCATCATTCTTCAAAGGCGGCATTGGTTTTAGTTTAGTAGTCTAGTGTTCAGTAATTTCAGGCCACCGAATCAGTGAAATGGCTAATATTACTGCTGCAGCTAAGCACTGAGTGTTATTTTTCAGGCTAAAGTGAAAAAAGTTGAACTCACGACAAAGCTAGCTGAGCAATGTGTGCTAACATTACAGACAACCTTCACTGTCAAGACATCACCCTTAATGTGTCCTCTCAGATTATAACTGTTAAAGAACAATCATTTATAGCCACAGCATACCCTCTCCGTGCTGACAAGAAACATGAACCACTTTGAGTACAAGCAAAATGGATGCTTATGGCAGATTGTAATGATATAATCCGAGAGATACATGGAATAGTCACCCCATCAAGCTCATATGATCTTCAGTATTACTCTTTGGATGAAAAGCAATGTCTGACAGCTTCATGGTGATACTGATGAAACAGTCGTTGGTGAATCAGCAGCAGAAATGGCCTGTAGCAATCCCATATATAGTGATTACCGAGATACCCGTCTCAGCACCACTACACCACCCGCTGTTCTTTCATGGCTCCTTCATGATGTAAATATACACTGAAGTCAGAAAGTATTTCAGAGAGTCTAAGACAGAGGTCATCCAGTGGTTTTCAGGAATGAAGTCCTTTCTCACAACACATTTTGTGATTTCCATCTGGTAAAGGAGCATACTTATTAGATAGATAGTCAATTAAAAAAGGATTATTTTATTTATATGTGATTATTATTAGACTACTGTTAAAGACCATAATTTTCCTCACCCATCCACCGCGTCTTTTCAGCCAATGAACCAAGTACTTGCGGACAAACTGGCCTAGACTGTCCACAATGACATGGGCAGTATTTACATGGCCTTGTCTGACACAGTCCACTGCCAGAGCACCAGCTACTGCATACATGGCCACAACTTTACCCCATGTTATACCTGCAAGAAAAGAACAGCCATTATTATATCGGGTGGCAAAGCGCCTTTTGGTAATATTATGGAATCAGGAGTATTTCTGTGTCAGCATCAGCATCCGCAGACCCTAGCCATTAACGTGATAACTCAAACGAAATGCCGGATCTCTTTCCAACTTGCACACACTTACATCTAATAAAGACGCCAAACTTGATTGTTTTGGGTACTTCTATGATGAATATTAAGTAATTAATTAATTAATTAAGGCTTAAACTTGTGAATGCAATAACTGACTTTGGTACTTCTATAATGATTATTAATTAATTAATTAGTTAATGATTTGGAGCACTTTATTACAGCCATTAATCCTGATGAACATAAACCAAATCTCATTAATTTTGGCACACTGATCCAGGCTAGGGTCTATTTAATGGACATATTCAAATTATAAGATCGAATAAAGAATGCCTCAATAGGCCACCATGTTTTTGACCCCTATGGGACTCTGGATATGCGTACTAAGTCAGAGAACAATGAAACTTGGTACAGTGATTCTCCACATCATGCCGAACATAAAGTATTATTATGGCCCCACCCTACGACAAACAGGAAGTCGGTTATATTAGACTGAAATTGGGAAGTCAGGAATATTTCACAGACTCTAACTTGCACATACTTTGCCCAATTTGACTCAAACCTGAAATACCGTCACCCCATGTCTCTGACTACGACTGACCAATATGACACCAGTTACTGAATAGCGCCACCTATTGACTGAATACAGAATGTTGTTTAGTGAAATTTACAAAACTTTGCAAAAGCATTGTTCACAAACATCCAGACAAATTACAAAAGTCCAATTGACCCTTCCCATATTTGTCCAGGTTTTGGGGGGAGGCATATTAATTGATCGTTAATAATAATATAAAAGCCCTTTGAAATCACACAATCTCCGATTAAGAAGGCCGTTGGTGTTATAGCATTTGGCGCAGACACATGGGGTGTTTCGCCGATATACACTTTGCTGTCGGGTACGATAGTTAGTTTAGTAATATGTATTGTCTTTGTTCTACAAAACACCCACTGGCCACCTTGTTAGTTTGTGTTACAATCACAAATTCAACTTAGTCAAAACAAATATCTAATCAGCCTGGCACATGAGAGTAAATTAATACCTTCAAGCAGACTAAAGATAGCTGAAGTGACCATTAGTTTAGGAAAAAATCATTTAAGTGACTAATTAGATTGTAATACACAAGACTTTAAAAAGTATAATTGCAATATATGAAAAGAACCAGTGTGTGCCAGTTTACAGGGGAAATATGTCATGTTGAAGAAAGAAATCAGAAGCAACCTCACCCTGGCACTTATAGCTACATGTTTATCTAATATTTTAACCAGTAAAGTAAGTTCGGTTTACACAGTGTCATGGATGACTATTGTAAAGCATGGAAAAACACAACTAAAAGATAAAAACACACAATTCTTCAATCAAGCCCATTTCCATGTTTTTATCATATTGACAGAACACATTTAGTGAAGCCACTATACACCGCACTAAAATAAGCTGTCAATTGCAGGTTTAGGTCAACAAACCAGTGCATTTCTGTTGGCTGATAAAAGACACTATTTCACTGTTGCTTAAATTGAACATGGCCAGACTTGCTTTCCCATTGTGTGTAGGTGGCTGTGACTCATCTAAGAAAACTTTATCATAAACTTGCAACACAGAAGAAAAACTGACCCAAAAACCAAATACCCTGCTTAAGTAAGAACATCCGGTCATTTCTATGTACCATGTAAGGCCAGAACGGATTGGTATAATGACTGAGTGATGCAGTGGACAGCATAATAGCATTAGCCTCTTTCAGATCAGCTTGTTGTAGGTTATAGCTGTGCCTCTGTGCTGACCTACACTGTCAGACGATGGCTGCAGTCTAAGGGGATAGAGGTCTTTGGAAGCTTAAGTGAGATAACTTGTTCACTAAAGCTATGAGGCCAAGTCATGTTTCACTCCCTACTGAGAAGCAAGCCAAGAATAGAGATGAGATTGTCAGGGATAAAGTGGAGAGGAATGGAGGAAGAGACAGGCTATAGTGATTTTACAGCACAGACAGACAGTTATGCAGCTGTTCTTTATGTAATTGTGATGGATTTGCAGGATGAAAAATACACAAAGTATCATTCCTTGTCCATTTCACTCCATCGACTAAAAAGTACCCATAAAGCTATTTCTGACAGTAAGAACAACAAATCATCATCCTGCCCTTCCTATTTATAGCCATTTTACCCACCACATAAGGATAGGGCAGTCTTAGTTCACCGCTATGTTTTTCTTTATGAGGAATCCCACGCTAAGTCTAAAAACAACATCCTTGTGACGTCCAAACAAGCACAACTTCAGCCGAACATGGGCATTATATCAAGCCAACTTCTATTTGATCTTTCCATTAAGGAGACCAAGTCTGTGGGGTACATCTCATTCTGTGTAGAGTGTGGACCTCAGCGGAGCACTTAGAGTTACTGTTTACTTGGATACTGTGTGTCTGGGTGCCATAGTGATGCATCAGAAGCAACATCTAGGTTCAGTTTCTGACAGTGCTGTACATCAATCATTTTTTGCCCTCAAAAATGTTCCTAGCTAAAAATATTTCTTTAACTAACACTTAGTCCTGTGAGGCCTGTGGTGGTCGGTTAAGTCAAAGGGCAGACACTGACAGACAATACACTACCTAATTTAATTATTATGGACAGGTTTCATGTTACGAAATTATCCATACATTATTGTCTTTGGATTGGTGGAATGAAAAACAGAAAACTTCCCTTGGCCAATGTTGGTAGATTTAAAGGTCAAATCTATTTAGCATGTTTAATAAAATAGTGCAAACTATTTTCTTGTTTGTTTCTCAAATTTTTGCCTTACATTTAACCTATTGGCCCTCTCAAAGTTTGTAAACAGAAAGTGCTAAGACCATAATATATACATTTAAGTACTTACAGAAATGTTGACAACCACAGTAGTTTATCATATGCTCATAACAAATCCGAATTTTAAGTTAACTCACTTTTGCCTCCAGTCGCCTCCATTCCAGGACTTAGAACGTTCTATAATTATGACAAACATTTTAAAAGCTCTATAGACTATTAAAATACCTCATCAAAACATGCCTAACCAGTGTACCAGTCAGATGAAACACATGTGCTTTGTCATTATCAACACCCACCTGTTGAGAAGATCTCTGTGGCCACACCAATGAAGGCATCAGACACCATGTTCTCCATGGCAACAGAGATGTTGAGCTGCCGCGCCACGTTCCTGTACAAACCGGGCTGTATACTCTCCAGCTCCTCGCCTACGCAACAGAGACGACGAGAAGAAAGTCGAAGATGTTCATGGTCAGTCATAGTTACAACAAGAAGTCAGCTTTTTATATATACATGTATGAGTTTTTAACCACAGTCAAGCATGTAGACTGACTGTGTATATTTAATAGTCATGAATACAATAGAATGAACTGTTAATTTTTTCATTAATCTTTTCTTTCCTTGCACACAGAGTATAGGACAGATTCAAGAATGGTGAGATGATTGTAAGAGTTACTGTATCCTGTATGTTTAAGTGAGGGAAAACAATTTGTCCATAGGAATTCTAATAACATTTTTTGCATGTTTGACTGATGTAAGCCTTATGTGCAAATAACTAGGATACACATTGTCATCTGTCTACAATTCATTGTTTCTATTTGTGTACACTGACATTTTGACTTTTTGTATTTCAATACACACCTTCAGAATTAAGTCAAATGAGTAAGTAAACAGTAAATGGAACAGAGCAGACTTGGGTTCAATGTTTAAATTTTTAACCTCTGGCAAACACTCAGAAAGAGAAAGGGAATGCAAAGAGACAGGTTTATGACAAACACTCCAGGTTATTTCTATACAATACACCCAAGGTTTGCCACTTGGAAAAAAACAGTGTCAACAAAGCAACTTAATTTGAATGTAGTTGCCCCTTCTGTATATGTCAAGTGATATGGTGGCAAATTCCAATGTTGGTTCAATATACAATAGACCACTTACCAAGACAAAGAAGCACTACGGACACTTCAGAGATGGCTGTGTTTGAAGGGGAGAAATTAAGCTCAGATTTGGACCATCCAAGTCCATTCTGGTTAAGTCTAGAGATAATATAGTCTCTGCACAAAGCCTTTGACTGTGACACCAATTCTTTATCAGTCACAGAGCGGTCAAACACATCCAGGACCTCTGCTGAAAAGCCAGCAGAGCGCCGCAAGACGTCCATGTCAGAGGGATGTGGGTCAGCCTATCCCTCTCAGCCTCGGAGGAACAAGTGTTAAAGGGTGGGGCAAAAAGGCACCTGTTATGAGAACAAAAATATGAATAGTTTGTTTGCTCAAGTATCTAGACAAAGTTGTCTTAAAATATGTGGCCTATAGCCTACTAAAGACTACAAGCATTGTTACTCTTTTGATTGTATTTAGAAGCTGTAGCTTGAAGTGTTTAATTGTTGTATAAAGTTTGGTGGAGACTGGTCAAATAGCTAGTAAAATAGCAAGTCATTGGTAAAAGTGACAATAAAGCTAAGTGAAAAAATAAACCTGATGTGCAAACGAATGCGCATAATGCCCTCTCTCAGATGGTTTTTCATTGAAAGATGTATGTGTAACATTGTGTGTCTGTCTAATTCTGTCTAAAAACTTATATAAGAATGTGTTGGAGGCGTTATTGTTGTGAGTCACATGGTGGGACAGTAAAGATATTGCTACACTTCTTGGGTTATGCAACACTGGTCACTGATATCGTTTATCAACGAGAAAACGCCTAATATACAACTTTATGTAAAAGAATTTTAAGTCAATTATGTGAGCTTTGACTACAAACAATTGAGTGACATATGGACGTGTTCAGTTTTCCACTCGGGGTGCACGCTTACCTTCATTTCGTCCACATTCATGGATGATGGCGTTGCTGTCTCTGATGATAATTTCGTGATAATTCCCAAAGAAGTAACAAACTAAACTCTCGGGTAGTGTTTCCAAGTAAAAATAACCGGACTTCCGCCGCCGTGGTGGCTGTATTTTAGTAGAAACTAATTTAAAAAACACACTGTGATAAGTTTGGGCTCTGCAACACTTCCCATAGGGTCTCTCGGCTCAGAGAGCGCACAGTACGGATTCAGCGGGAGGACGTTTACCTGTTGGTCCACCTTCTCGTTGACGCTCAGTGGGTGCGTTTGTTTTACTACTATGAAACGTCCAAAGAGGGAGGAGCTTGCCTCCGCCTCTCACTCAATGAGCCTGATGTCCCTGAAGTAAACAAATCAAGTGCACCCACAGTTTCATTCAGATGCCTAGCCTACTTACTTGACATGTCCAGACCTCTCAATTCCCAGATTTATGTGTATTTAATTTAAAAGGTAAAAAATACACACTTGTTAAAAATGTAGCAGTAGCACCTGCACGAGTGCAGGTGCACAAACAGTGCTAACCCGACGCCAGGGTTTATGTAAGTGTGCCTTTCTGGCACACTGGAGCCAAAAGTGTCTGTTAATCCCAGACAAATATAGATGTCCTGATACTTGCAGGCCTACACAACGGTCCTAATTAATGCTCCGTCTCATTCTAACATTTCGTGTCGGGACTTTACAAACAGTATTTTTTATTGTCATTATTATTTTTGACAGGGCTAAAACCACTAATTGGCTTAATAATATTTTAATTTGAAGACAGGCCTGGGAACAGTAATGCAGAGGTTCCAGAGGTTATTATAACTATACAACAGACAACACTTGAGAAGTGAATTTATTTTTGGAATAAATAGAGATTATGCCTATTTTAATTGTGCACATGTAGGCCTATAACACCCAGTGAAGTGTAGGCTATGTAGTCTTTTTGGCCACTGAGAGTCGCTGTTCTTCATTTTCTAGCTAGCTCGTAGTCAAGTAGGTTATGTGTTTTCTTAATGCATTTGAGTATTTTTGTTAGCTCCATTGAGTCTTAATATATTTTGGTGTTACCGTGCTGTGTAGTTGGAAAGGAAAGGAAAAGTGAAAATGTTTATTTTTAATCTAATGTGAAGATTAAATTAAATGTGAAGTCCGTAACTTTCCTAAAATAAAAAAA
>JAVQKG010199098.1:0-13663 GCA_036025885.1 Hypseleotris bucephala
ACACTAGTATGCTAACCAAATTTTTCTACCATGTTTATGTTATTTTCTTTTTAATAAACACATGTGGTTTTTGTATTTTGTTTCATTCCGTCATGTTTGAGTAATTCTAAATACTGACATTCTCTGGACCTAAAAACACCTTGCTTAACATTTCTATATATCAATGAAGAAGCCCCGTTTGCCACAATTTACATTGTTTACATTCTTTATAGACACAATAAAGAATGAACCTAATGAGATGGAAGATACTCAACCATTCATTAAGACTGAGAAAGATGATGAGATTGTCCCAAAAGAGGAGCGGGACGGGGTCAGCGAGGACGGGACGGAGGAAGCATTTGACCAAGAGAAAACTGAGGAAGAGGAGTATGAGGGCGATGAAGACACCCTGAGTGAACCACAGGACCTGTCACTGGTGGACTACTCCCGCTACGACAACACCACAGATAACCATACAGCAGCTGTATCTTCAGATGGAGCAGCAAGTCCCCGTGTCCCGGCAACAACAGGCAAACTGAACTGCGACATCTGTGGCCTGTCCTGCGTCAGCATCAACGTCCTGCTAGTGCACAAGAGAAGCCACACGGGTAAGTGTGCAACAAAAACACCTGACCTCAAAACACACTAGAGTTGTGCAATATACAGACATGGAGAGTGCTGGCTTACTAGTGAACAGGTCAGTGTGTAGAAAGGCGGCTTATCTGATTGGAAGGAGGAAAACATAACCTGATTAGGAATACATACAGTAGTTGTTACATCAGGAAATATGGCCACAGTCATAAGTGTGCAAATGAAAAAACCTGACAGTTTATCTCAATATTCTGGATGAAACTTGACTCACGGTCTGAAGCATCAGTCTCATCTATTTAGCTGTTTACCCTTGAGCTCTCACCATTAGGCAAAAGAGAGCCCAAAGAAACATCAAAACTGAATTATGAGAATCTTAAGTAAACAGGATGACTCCAATGATATTTTACAGTCCACGATATAAATAACGGCAGATAAATAGACCACCAAATGCATGGGTGTCGTGTTGATGTGAATTTGCCCTGTTTGATGTATTCCAACTTCTCATATATTGTGCAGCATTTCTCAAAACAGCTACACTTTGTAAAGTAGTTCTTGTCTCCTAATTTGGTTTTTGCCATAGCAATATTTCCAGTAATTTTTAATGAGACTCCGCTTCAACACCTACAAATTCCAACCACACTCAGTAACTAACATGCAGTGGGTTTTGGGTATATTGAAGGTGTTGTGTCAGGTGGTAATAATCACATTACATTTCTTCTCCCTTTGTTTAAAGGGTTAAAAAGCAGAAACGTCCACCTTCAGATGGAACTGATGAGCTTTAGTTGTTAATTTGGGAAGTACACAGTAGCACGGTATTTGTGTGGTTTGTACTATGACAACATGTTTCTAGGTCTCTGATAACCATCGAGGATGAGTTCTTGTTCTGTTTTTGAGTAAAGTGATGGAAAGAGAGTATGAGTATGTAAAAGTAGCTAAATTGCTTAAACAATTAGCATAAAATATAGTGAGAACTGTGTGGTTTTTTTGCATCAAACTTTTACAACTAAATGTTGCCTTTCCCCCTAGAAATGATATGCAAATCCAATAGTAAAGACATCTTAGAAAACAGCAAGAATTCATTTTGAAACAAGTCTTTTGATTTGATTGATTTTTTCATTTGAGTGGTAGAAAAAAGAGGCTCAAATGGAGTAGGCAGAAGCAGGACACTTATAAGTGCCCACCCCATTTCCAGTTCACAGTTAACAAATAATAACTGAATTACTGTTACATTGATTAGGAAAAATATATACAATACAGAACAATACAGTAGTATTGTATAGAGTTCTCAGATATAGAAAAATAATACAGTAGAGTGAAAGAGGTAAAGAGGAAGATCCACTGCACTTATTAAGTAATTCTTGAATAAATGTGTGACAGGTGAAAGGCCCTTCCATTGCACTCAATGTGGGGCCTCATTCACTCAGAAGGGGAACCTGCTGCGCCACATCAAACTTCACTCGGGCGAGAAACCCTTTAAATGTCCCATGTGCAGCTACGCCTGCCGCCGCCGGGACGCTCTGAGCGGACACCTGCGCACCCACTCTGGTACCAGCCACAGCTCACTCACATGCAATCATACTTCTGTCTGAATGTGTGCTTCTGTGTAGTGTATGTCATAGATTATTGACAGTAGTCGTTTTTATTAAAGCTAACCTTACCTAGGGCTGCATGATATATTCTGCACAATGTCAGAAATTGCAATCCTTTACACTAATGAAATAGTCTTCGATCTGACAGAAATTTAAACTCAAAATAATTGTCCATTCCAGCCATGGCCAAAATCAAAAATACTTTACTGGTTTGGTCCTAATTTAGTCCTGGTTTTGCCTTTTTATGTTTTGCTTTACACAAAATGTTATTGTAAATTCAAATTCATACATTCTGTTGAAAGAACCCTATGTAGATGTTCCCAATCACACTGTTATCGGCATACATTTTTATCAAAAGTCACTTCTTTTACTAATATTGTGCAGTCCGACTATGACATGTTGGTTTGGCTGTTTGTCATTCTTGGAAGTCATTTTAAACACATGCAATGTCCTTGAAATTTCCAGTAATTGTGTGTTATCATGTTAAATTACTTACTCATTCACCTCAGGGAAACTTACTCATCATGTGGTTTCGGTTCACATGTAATCATCATTGGTTTTATATGAAGACGTTACTATATAAAAGATAAGTTGTATTGTTGTTGTTGAATGACTGTGATTTTCGCAGTAGAAAAGCCCTTCAAATGTAACCACTGCAGCCGAAGCTACAAGCAGCGCAGCTCTCTGGAGGAGCACAGAGACAGGTGCCACTTGTACATCCAGAACAAAGATACCGCGGATAGAGGTGAGCAGTATTTAGGATTAGCAACTCAATATCTTCAGTTTTAGAGCACTACACAAACATATGTTATTCATTTTATTAATAACTTTAATAGTCCTATGAGAACCTTCAAATATGCAGAGTTGCAATACAGCGGTCATTCGTAATTCTTTTTAATACGTGTATTTTCATCATGAATCAAATGCAATTCTAAGACCATTATCAGAGACTACATTTATACAGTTTAACAACTGATAGTCAAACTCTTAAAGCCAGGTTTTCTTCATTGTTTAGTCTTGATTTAGTGCTTTTTTAGACCTGGTTTAGCTATGGCTCTTGATTTAGTTCTGGTTTTGTTCTAAATGGAGTTTATGTGTAAATTCAACTGGAAAACTATTGGCAGCGCTTTTACCGTGACCCTCTTCCGCCCCATCACCACCTCAATCACTCCTCTGCATCATCCCTTTGCCTCTCATCGGACTACCACTGCTTCTTTTCTCACTTTGTCTGGTCATCTTAGCCACCACCAGTGTCTGGGCACTGGCGGAAAGACTTTTATACTCCTACATATTCAGCTACTGTATTTTCATGCGCATGTCTTTCCTCCGGGGTCTAAGCGCCAAATGTGTATTTATCACACTCAATAAATCATCGTTTTGTTTCTTGTAAGTTTTTCCAGGTTTAATTTTTTTTTCATAAGCATCTATAAGCTGATAACATGATACTGTTTCACTCAGCTTATAATGGCCAAGTTAAAGAATGAAAACCTTTTTGGACCATATGAAGACTACAGAACATGGAGTTTGTTTTATGGCCTCATTAAGCGAACAAGCTCGCTGGTGTTACCCCATCATTAGACCTAAATGGGTTATAGCTGCTGTGGGAGACCACTTCTTCTGAGTGTAGGACTAAAAGGGAAGCCAGCTACCGTATATAGGGCAAAGAGACACACAACATCCTACATGCCTCCAACCGCCCCCCAAACAGGTTTTTACCTGTCGTCAATAACCTGTTATGAAACACAAAGTTATGATGGTGTGGTCGCCCGGTGTCGTAACTTTTTACCCATCTCTGATGATGTGGTGAGGAAGCACATCCTCCTCCTGTGGTCTTCTCTCCTAGATTTGGTAATGTCAAAAAGCACCAGGAAGTGAGGTCAAATCAGCAACAGGTCTTTTAATGTGTTATTGATTAATATCTCCTTCCTCCCAGCGTGACTTAAGTGTAAATTCTGTTTCGTTTGTTCTTACCCACAAGAGCAGGCAGTGAGCATCCTCTACTGGGATGTTCTCTCAGTGGTTCTCAAAGTGTTGAGTGGTACAGCAACCTCTAATGGTACTTGGGTTTTTTTCAGTGGCACTCAGGAATCACTTGCAGTTCAACACTTGATTTAGTTTAATTTAGAGATAATTTAGTCCCTGTTTTAGTCCTGCTATGGTAGCTGGCTTGAATATGTTTCTTTGTCATTTTAATATTACAGAGGACAATCCAGCCTCCAGGAATCAGATGGGCAGTGAGCGTGCTCTCCTGCTTGACCGGCTCGCCAGCAATGTCGCCAAAAGAAAAAGTTCAATGCCTCAAAAGTTCACTGGTAAGACAAATTTTGTCTTATTACAAAAAGTTTTTTGCAGAATGTCAAGTTATAACTTAATATCATTAGTACAGTACAAGTTCATTTTTAATTAATAAGATGTATGTTTATGGTTATTCTAAAGCGTATATTGCTGCTTTCTTTAAGTGAATAAAGCCGGGCTTTTCCTAAAGCTTACTGATGCTTTATCAAATCTTTTTAAATTACTTGTGCTTTTGATGTGCCAAATGCCATGTTATATTCAATGTGTCTGAGCTTTTTGTTTGTTGGCCTCCATCTCTCGCCCAAACAGGATTTGGGGGCAGCGCACCTGCCTGCACAGTTATGGTCTACACTGTCCTTAATTCCTATGTGTGTCATCGGTGGGTACTGGTAATTACTGTGTGCATGAGTGATACTAGATACTAAAAATAATGAAATCATGCATGCTCTTTATACATGTAGTCTGTGTTTTACAATAGTTTTAGTGGTGCAAAAAAAGAAAATACTTGTAATTATCAAAAAAAGTATTTGGTAACATATGTGGTTATGTGATTGTTTTAATGTGGTGTCTTTTATTATTTTAACATTAATGTAATATACAAGACTTCACATGTCCTTTTTGTGTTACCGTGGTTTCTTCTTATCATCTGCATGTCAACAGAATTAATAACTATAAATTACCTCTAGTTAATGAAAGTAAGGAAGAATAGTTGTGTATGTCTCAAGGTCATTTCTGTGACTAGCAGAAGTAGAATAAAAGTAATATACAAATGATGAGATTAGTTAAAGTAAATCTACACACACAAATTTCTACATCTTCTCACTGTTTTCCCACAGGTGACATGCAGGAATGAAAATAATATTATACATTTAAAGGAAAAAATAGGGTATACTGAAACTATTTTAGTTGAGTATGTGTAATAGAAACACATCCGTTTCAGTAATTGGCACGATATATCACCTCTATTCTCCTAACTATGGGCACACATACTCTCAGTGGCTGGTTCTCACCTTTCTGTCGAGGTCTTACTGACATTGTATAGTTTCACATTCGAGCCTCACGCTGCTGATAACACATACAGACAGCTTTCCTCCATTTCCATTGGGTCTAACCAATGATGACAGGTCTTTCAATATGACAACCACAGGGGAAGAGAAGTTAAGTTTGAAACCACAAAGACAGAGAACAGACGAGAAACGTGAGCAGGTGTCGGTGCAGCAGCTGCATTTGAGTCCCTTCAAAAACTAACGCTGGTTTTTCTTCACGGGGTTTTGAAACAGGTGCACATTTGGTCCATGGTCTTAGTCAAAGCAGGAAAAACTTTGGAATAGCTCCCCATATTCTAGCCATAATAAATATATACACCATGTACTTGAGTTGAAAGAGAGAGATCATAATCTTGCATACGTAGGGTTAGGCACAGTTTATAGAGAGAAATCCAAACACAAAATTCACGTATTTTTGTCATAATTTTGAGGTGGGGTCTTAATCGCTTGTTAATAATATAAAAACCCTTAGAAAACACAGAAACAATGTTCAGTTAAGGTGGCAGAGAGTGCCATAGTACGCCTTTCAGACCGCTTTTATGGGGTATTTGAGGCTGACGTTTGGGGCAATTTTGTCGCTATACACCTTGCTACTGCTTGATAATATGTGAGTGTGACCTGATAGCCTCTCTAACGCCTGCATGCTTGCTCTCTTATTTCTCATGTGGCATGAAGTAAGTGATACTTCCTCCACATTCTGAGAATTACTGTTTTGTCTCTTACTTGTTTAGGCGACAGCGGAGTGTGTCTGGACCTCAGTTTTAACCGGGACTTGGTGCAACATCCCACCATCAAGGACCCTCCCCCTGGTTCACCCCCGGACGCTCACCCACACCAACCCCCTCCACCATCTGAGGGTGACCCATCCTTGTCCCATAGACCCTACCCCATATCACTGACCCGAAATGACATCAGCCCACTGGGTCTAACAAATGGTCACAAGATGGGTATGCCACTTCTAGGCCTATCCCATGCCAACCAGACCTCTCTTGGGATGGACTCCTTTCACAATGACACCCCTCAACCCATGCTATACCTGGGACACCTGCTGGCTGGTTTGAACCACCAAAATGGCCACCCACACCCAATCCCATTATCGCCCCTTGAAGCTTTACGGGTGATGCGGGGCGATGGTGAGTCTCTCCCCGGGGCGGTCTACCCTTGCGCCCATTGCCGAGTCATCTTCTTGGACTATGTCATGTTCACTATCCACATGGGGTGCCACGGGTTTCGCGACCCGCTTGAATGCAATGTCTGTGGGCACCGGAGCAGAGACCGTTATGAGTTCTCTTCCCACATAGCCCGTGGCGAACATCGTCTCGAACTCAAGTAGCTTATGTAAAAGTGTAGTAATACATATAATGCTGAGACAGGCTTAGTCATTTAGGTGGTTTCAGAATTGAAAACATGAGGCAGCAGCTCTCACAGTGTTGGGGTGTGTCTGACTATATAAATCAGAAAGAGGGTGGTGTTTAGTCAATGTAGATGTAAATGATGAGATGTATAGTTGATCAAACATGTTTTGGGAAAGTCACTGTTTATCTGTTAAAAGTGTATAAAGCTTGTCAGAGGTAATATTGTTGTTGTCAATGTTCATTCTGTATGTCGATGGTTCTCAAATGGCAGTACTAGCACCAATTGTACACAAGCTTAGTCCTGGATTTTGATATAGTTAAGACATACATCAGACCTGATTTAGATGCATGAATTGTAGTTGGAAAAAAACAAAATATAGTGGTACATTGGAGTGAAAAGACTGAGAACCACTGCTGTATGTTATTGATGTTTGCCTGGAAGTTGTAAAAATGTATAAACCTAATAAAGAAATTTTTTTTTGTGATACACTGTGCTTCAGACAAAGAAGAGTGCAGAAAGAGAAATCCTATTATCTGTAAGGTCACACGTCTCCTGTGGTTTTGAGAGTGCACATCACGGCTTCAAACGACAACATTTCACGCTCTGCAACAGACACTGGCTTTCACTCCTTTGTATTGTACAGTATCATTCTCGTTTATGTTTGGAATGGCGGCATGTGCAGTCAGTTTTGTTGTGTTGCTGTCACTTTAGTTGTGGAATATCACTGTATTATAATTAAATCAAGCTAAGTAAAATTAAAAGCAACAGGGCCGATATAATATAAGGATTTTTTTTAGGCTGAGGATGATTGCGACTTTCTAGTTTTGATTTTGCCTTGTGTTTTTTCTAAGATTGTGAAATTTCATTTAGCTCAATACATTTAAGATTTGCCTAAGTTATTGTAGTGTATCTTAAAATAAAGAACCATGCACATCTTGAAAATAATCGGCGGTTTATTAAAATCTATGTCATCAATATCCATCTACTGGTGAAAGTCAGATGCTGCAAGCATTTCCACGTCAGAGCCAAAGTGGATGCATGCGAAATGCCCAAAACGCTTTTCAGATTTCCATGAAGCTTAGTAAATTTAAAACCTACTCATCTCTGGGGTCTCCCACACATTAACGGTTATTAGTAATGCATCAAACACAGTCATAAAAAGCAGACATTGTGGGATAGTATGTGTTGGGACTAACGTTAGCCACATGAGAAAGTCACGGCTAGTTTTGTTTAAACCAAAATGTATTCTCTGTTTAGAATTTTGTAACTTCAAAATAATATTTCTTCGGGTAGAAGGCACAAGTTACACAAATGTTACGCACACATTTTTTTTTTTACTTAAAAACAACCATAAATCCTGGTATCCCACAAATTTGATGTTACTGTAGAGACAAGGGGAAGGGCTAAAGTAGACTACCATAGACTATCATAGAACAGTGTCAGATAAAGCATTTTCAAATGTTCTATTACTTTTAGGAAGCTTACAGACCACAACTTCAATTTAGTCTTGGTTTAGACCTGGTTTGACCCTTGTTTAATTCTGGTTGGGGTCTGGTTTACATATCTGCTTTAGTTTAGACCTGATTTTAGTCCAGGTTAAGACTTGTACTGGATTAGACCTGGTTAGACCCACATTTAAAATGTTACTCAAGTGAAAGTAACAGAATAATTGTCACGGCTTGCTGCTTTAAGATCATCCAGCTGGTAGCACATTATCTGCCTCCTCCATCAAGTGCCAGTTCCCTTTTTGTTTGTCTCTGTGCGCCTGAAGAGAAGTGACACTTGTGAGGCAAACTGTTATCACAACTTCATGTCCATATGTCAGATGAAAAAGCCCAGTCATCCATTTCAAAAGAACAACCGCACTGCTGCTGCTTCTTCCTTTTCCATTAATACTGTAAGGGCTTCTCTGTAACATGTAAAATAGGGCGAGTGGTTAATGCTATGTGCTAAAATTATCATTGTTTATGTAGGCTACAGGTCTACAAACTAGTATGGTGTATTTTTGTTTGCAAGCAGAGGGGGTCTGAGAATGGCCGTAAATTGTAGTACATGTAAGTAAAGACTGTAAATTCAAATTACTTTAGTTTGATTAGAAAACTGTACTGTAGCGATTCCCAACTGGTGGGTGAGGGGGTTGAATATAGTTTTATTATTGCATGCAGAGGTGGGACATAAATTGCAGTATTGTTGTCACAAGTGGTTGCATGTAAGTAAAGACTGTAAATTCAAATTACTTACTAGTTCAAAACTATGCTGTAGTAATTTCCAACTGGTGGGCGAAGGACCAAAAGGGGTCACATTGCAGTACATTGAAGTCACAAGGTGGAGCGTGGGGAGGGTGGGCAAATTTTTGGTGTTTATACATAGGCTAATTATGGATAAACTTGTTGGTACTTTTACATCTTAATTCAATTGGAGTTTGTTTAGTTCTTAGTTTAGTTTGACTTATCCATAGTTCAAGTTTGATCCTTATTTCATATTACATGTTTGAACATTACACCTCTGAACATTGACTTATTCTTTATATTCGACCTACAAACCAGGTGTGCATATATTTAGGCGTATGCATAACTGAAGTGCCATTTCCACTATAAAACCACCTCAGCGGAGAGAGTTTACTCATCCACTCCAGAATAGAGTCAGAAAGCTACTATGACCAACAATGATCACAGTTTGAGCGGTCTAGTGACATCTGCTGACTGATATAAAGAAGTCTAGCCTACAAGTTATCAGAAAAATCTTAATGACTGAAAGAGGAATTCATCAACAAAACTGGACCAATTTTTTTAAATAATACAGTTAATAGGCTATTCCTATTTTACAATATTCATGCCATATACTACTATTTATTCTGCTCTTTGGAAATAAATAGTCATTGAACCATTATATAATTTACCATGTTTTATATTAAATTTACTACTTTAATTATGACAAATGTGTGCTGTAATATTACTAATGGGTCTTCATTGATTACTCTAAACTGTATTTTAAATTAATGTTGGCTTGGCCAGCCTATAATTTGTGTTTTAATGGTATAATGTAGGCTATTTCCTAGTTTGACTTCAGTGAGACATCCGAAGGTCGTTGTCAAAACATCTAAAGCAGTACAGGGTGTTTTTCACTTCCAGACAGAGGCTGGTGAAACACAGTGTAACATTACCCTGTCGTTCTGTATCAGCCCTGAAGATGGCGCTTTAGCAACAGGATTCACGCAGAGCAGCCAGCGGTTTTCATGCGAATCCACATGTTTTACGACTTAATTAGGCAATAATAAAGGCAGGTTTGTTTTCACGTCGATATAAACTGAAAGGTCTAAATCAATGCTGAAATGTTACAATATCGCTGCAGGAGGCGTGTTTCCTGAAAAACAACTTGCTTTTTCTTGACTGTGACTTTTATTCCGACCTAATGAAGCACATATGAGCATGCGCACTGTATCGGCTCTATGGGGACGGGGAGGACATCACGGAAAAAACGTAGCAGCAGCACCACAGCCTCACGCCGAGATTTGGTCACTCCGCGGTGCCAAAACTGCGCCAGTAACGCGGGCACCGACTATGTCCGGTGGGTGGTTACGGCGCGGGACGACCCCTTGACCGGCCTGGCCCAGGTCTGAGTCGTACCGGGAGGAAACACAATTCTTCTTATGGGAGCAGCATGCGGGAAATGGTCGGAGGTTGCTGCGTGTGTTCAGACGAGCGAGGCTGGGCTGAGAATCCGCTGGTGTACTGTGATGGACACGGCTGCAGCGTCGCCGTTCACCAAGGTAATATATTAGCCGCCGCTACCGCGTCTGTACCGGGAAGCTGTGGCTGACCCAGCGGTGCCTGGCTGGTCGCTACAGCTTCAGGTAGGACAGTCTGTGTACGTGCGTGTGTGTTGGTCGTGTGTGGGAGGGGTAGGTAGGCGTGCAGTTTGTTGTTTCCTCTTAGCGCACATGATTGAGCGCACAGGCCGGTGACACCGCGTCTGGATGGCGCCGTGGTGCCACTTCAGGTTATGTGTGCGCCGGTGTCTGCCCCGTTCACGACACATTGCCCAGTGCCCCGTGATTTAGAGACAGAACAGACCAGCTAGGCCCTTTCTGGGCACTGTGTTTCCTTGTGTTCACTGGCTTTGTTGCTTTAAGTGCGTCTAAAATAATAGCAGCTATTTTAAAGCTCACCATGTTTTGGGAAAAGACTTGACTTCTTGACCCATATTGTTTTACATATTTTGTTATAATCTGTTTATTCCTGTCCAGTTACTTTCTGTTTCAAAAATAGTAGTTTAATCTAAAACACTACCAAAGTTTACTACCCTGTCAATATAATTTTCTTCATTAAATGTTCTCTTTTTTCCACATGACCAATATAATTAATATAACCAATATAACCAATATAATATATAATTAATATAAAAAACATATTAAAACAGGGTGCATTATCCTTTGTGTTGATGTCCAATATCTGTTATCTGTGTCCGAGTAGTTTCATCTATAACACTACCAAAGTTTGGTACCCGGTCAATATAATTTCTTCTTCTTTACCAAATGTTCTCTTTTTTCGACATAACCAAGATTATAATTAACATAAAAAACATAAATAGAATATGTTAACAGTGTGCATTATCCTCTATGACATGTCCAATATCTGTGTCTGTGTCCCAGCCTGCTATGGTATCGTCCAGGTGCCCACCGGTCCATGGTTCTGTCGGAAATGTGAGTCACAGGAGCGGGCGGCGCGTGTGGTGAGTATTTGCCAAACTCCACATGATTTATCCACCCATCTCTGCACGGACCTGTTTTTGGTGAATCACGCCTGCTGTTTCTTGTCCTGTCCTGTCTCAGAGGTGTGAGCTTTGCCCCCACAAAGATGGTGCCCTCAAGAGGACGGACAGCGGAGGTAAGGACAGTATGCCAATCCTCTTGTATTGGCTCGTTCTTTATTGTTTCTCTTCCAAAAACTTGGTCAGTGGCCACAAGCAACATTAAGGTTACAGTGGTCTTGATCTTAGTACTTTTAATTAATATATCTATTTTAAAAGGAACTATTCAGGCAGAAGATGTAAGTATATAGACAAATTAGTGAGTTGTTTAAACAAACTCACAATGCAAAGGCTATAACTGAGCTTAATTAGGTCTAAATGACTAATATACTTGGACTAAGTCAGCCTAAGTAAACCATGTCCAAACTGACTAATCCTGGTCTACCGTAACCATGACTAAACTAGAAACCACTTAGAGAGCGACATAAAGATTTAATCTGGTCTTTATGTCATTTCTGGCCTTCCCTGTTGTTGATGACTTATTATATGGCCAAAGTTACAACGCATTTCTTCTGGATCCAGACGGTGATCCGGATCACTCCCAAAATCTAATCAATGTTTCCTTGTGTCTTTCTTGGCCTTTCCCGAAAGTCCAACCTAATCTATAGTTTCTGAGTAAGCTTCTGAAAGTTAGAGATATCCTGACAAACTCTTTGGGGTCTTTGTATTTCCATATTCTAGTGCACATGCTTGGTTCAAACCTGTTTCTGTTGTATTTCCAGGCTGGGCTCATGTTGTGTGCGCTCTCTACATCCCTGAGGTGCAGTTTGCCAATGTTCTCACAATGGAGCCTATCATCCTGCAGTACGTCCCACATGAGAGATACATCAAGGTGATTCTACATTCACTGCTAACCTGAAAAAACATAGGCTACATATTAACATGCACAAAACTGAGAATTGTTTAATAATGATCCAAAATCCACTGAAATCCTCAGTTCAGTTTGACTTGACTTTACCATTTCCGATGATTTTGGTGCGGTTTGTTGCCTAAAGTGAGTCATGGCTGGCAAAGTTCAAAACAATGAATCTCTTTTGTTGACCTTGAAAATCATCTTCCACCACTCCAAAATGGTGTGTTTGAGACATAGTTATTTGGAAGGAAGTTTATATTTATAGTGCTGTGGATGCAAGTGGATTTTTGGCCATAGAGATAAGTGGCTTATTAAAGTACAATATTGTTACTACTATATGTCTTTACTACATGATGACAAAATATTTGTACTAACTCAACTACTACCGGAAAGTGAATTCATGGGGCTTGAAAACTACTCTATAAAGTACAATTTATTAAAACTAAGTTGTAGTACAGTAAATGTGACTGAGTTAAGGTATCTGATTACTACCCATCTCTTCAAGTGAGGGTAGGTCAGCAAATTCAAGTAAAAACAAATTCTGATAAGACAAGTAATTGCCTGTACTAAAAACCTGAAAACTTACAGTAAATTTCGTCACCAAAAAACCTACAGTAAATTTCGTCACCAAAAAAAAAACAGTGGTTTCTCCCCCATTCACCAAAAGCATTTCAATAAACCATGATGCAATGCAGCTCCAATATATTTTGGAAATGCCTCAAAAGCTAAACGTTTCATGTCTTCCACCTACACATCCCCTATATCCCGTCACCGCTCATGTGAAGAGGCAGCTTCTAAAACACACACTGGGAAAGCACATTTTCACCTAAACATAGCAGAAAAACAGAGAAGTTGAATTGATGAGCAGACAAACGTTGAAAAATTCCCATGTTGATTAATGAAAGACTAAAGTGATTTGTAAGATTTATAGAGAGATAAAACTAGTCAAGTAAAGGCTTGGAGACGATAGACTTTGAAATGATCTCTCAACAAATTTCTGAAGTTCCCAATTTTGTTATTTTAAAAATTAAACAGTTTGTAAGAGAAGAAACTAGGGGTGGGTGATAAACATTCAATCGACTGGTCATCCTAAAAAATATTTTTCTTTTTTATCAGAAGAATAGAGCATAAATGAATGCACTGTA
>JAVQKG010199115.1:0-13739 GCA_036025885.1 Hypseleotris bucephala
GTGTTTGTGGTTATTTATCTAGCTTATTGGTGAATGTTCTCTTTCATCCAGATTTTTTTTTCAATTTTAAAGCATCTTGCGAAGATTTTGAAAAAATACCTAATTGTGATTCTTTATGCAGAGGTCCGGATATTGCATTGCCTTAAAAATTACAGCCATAAAATTTCGATTATATTGCAATTAATTGTACAGCCTTATCTGAAACCTTTATTTTTAGGCCTGCTAGATATTCTTTGTATGTGCTACACACAGAACTCACCCCCAGATGGCAGTATTTTCACACTAACAAAATATTTCACTTTTATTTTGATACGTGAAGCGGCAGAATTCTGGACCAGACACATTTTGCTTTTCTGTATATCTTACAGTAAAAAAAAAATGCAGACATACTTTTTTTAATAGTTTATTCGGTTACTTTGTTTATTTCGGCTACATTATTATGACTTTTGAAGAGCTAGCTAACAAAGGGAACATTCCGCTAAAGGAAGTCCCGCCTCCTCGCTTCATTAAGTACCCTGATTGGCCGAGGCACCTGACAATCACACACAGCCATGACAAGATCGTGGGTGAGCTGCTGCTGCTGCTGCTGTGATCTGTATACAGTGAATTTATCTCACGTCTCCGCCTTTATGTCTGACTGGTGGTGAATATTTCTTGACAAATCCCCGCGACATTAGGACGTTTAAACTCGCTGAACTCGGCCTTATTTTATGTCAATGCGGACACCAGACAAAATGCTGCTCTCAAATAGACGGCGAAACGGCGACTGACAGCGTTTGTCTGGTCTTCAAAAATTAGGAGGGCTGTTCCCACTCGCAGCTTCTTGTCAAAACACTTCCAGAGTCCTTTCCTCTGTGGCCAAAATGATGTCCGGAATGCATTTCAAAGCTCATGAAGTCAGCTGCTGCATCAAGTATTTCATCTTTGGATTCAACATTATATTCTGGGTAAGACTATTGTTTACCGCTATGGTTTAGGCCCATACTTGTCCGCATTAAAAGCCATGTTATGCTGATTTTTATCTTTGATAGTCAGTGAATTTCCTTATGTAGGCCATATTTTGCTTTCGTTTTCCGCTTGCTGACAGCTAGCAGCTTGGTGCACTTGCCGCTACTTTGGCTTATATCTGCTGCCTTTTGTTTTCGCCCTGTGCTTCAGTTCAGATGCCCACAGGCTGATATGTTATTCTACCTTTACGTCAATACATATTAATGGATGTCATTAATGTATGATGTGGAAAAAACATTTGCCATCGCTAATCCCTATGGCCGACCTATCACGTACTGACACAATTTATTTCCCACGCTACATTACTGATAGAGAAAAAAACTGTGTAGCAGCATATGTTTGATTCCTGTGATTCACAATGGCAGAAGCAGCTCCTACATTAACTAGTTAGTTTAAATTATGCAAGATATGACAAGACCTTTCTAATAAGTGCTTTATTGGACTTGATTTTAGATTATGTAAGGGTACAGCATGAGTCATAATAAACAGGATGCAAGATGTTAGATGTTATTTTTTTCGGAGTAGGCTTAAGACAAACTAACTAGAGATAAAGGACATTTTTACAAATGCACAAATAAGTGTGAACACGTCACAGATGGCTTTTTTTAGGGTTGAAGTAATAAATGCACTGTGACTTTTGACCTTATGTCTATAAACCAAAGCTGTGGCCTTAAAATATTTTCAAACGGATCTTCAGTTTTCTTCTTTTTCTTAACAAAAAAAAAAGCTATTTTGACTGAACTGTCATTTACATAATACGGATAATATCACATTGTACAATGTAAAAATGAAAAAAAAAAAACATGAAAACCTGTCATATGTACTTTTACAGCATTATAAAATATAGTAGATATGAGTTAAATGTTTTTATCATTTATTTGGAGACATTTAGGATTCCATTTTAAAAAACATGAAAACCTGTCATATGTACTTTTACTGCATTATAAAATATAGTGGATATGAGTTAATTGTTTTTATCATTTATTTCCATTTTATGCTTTGCAACATCAAACACACTATTATCTTCTAATACCTGCTGTTTTGTGGAGCTCCCATTTGGATTGAATGAGAAACACTCTGATTAGACAGCTGTCTCGCCTGTTCTTGTTTCAAGACAGGACCAAACCATTTGTGCCAGTTTTGGGGGTTTCCAAAAAAAAATATTCAGTCAGTTTTTACTACTTCTGGGATATAAACAAAGCCTTGAAACCCTCACAGCCAATCACACATCTTCTTCAATCAGATATATTGTTAAATGGTGTTGGCAACAATGATTGTTGACATTACAGGAGCAGGCAGTCCCATTTAGTAGGTGTCAATTTATGATATTACTTATAGTGTCTGTCTGTCTCAGGATTATAACCCAACAATGAATGAAACAAAACACTTTTTATCTTCTTTGAGCAGGCTGCCGATTTTAATTGAGTCTAGACAGACCCTAGCGTCAGTTCTGTGAGATGTCCTGACTTAGTTTAACAGCTGCCAGGAGAATCTCTGCTTACATGTTACAATCACTGTTAAGTAACCTGTTTTTGTTTCCTTCTGCAGTTTCTTGGAGTTGCATTTCTTGCAATTGGTCTGTGGGCATGGAGCGAAAAGGTGTGTTGTTGACTTCTTCAAATAATCTAATTTATGGGGCATTTTGTGCTCATAGTAAAGTATAGGAAACTGTCAGAGTCTATATTGAAACCTATGAAATTGGGGTAAGCCCTGTATGGACAGCATGCCTTAGCAACTGAGCTCAAACTAATATTTTAATTAAGAAATGCATTATAATCAAGAACTTGCATATGCTATAACTACATTACTGATTCTTTTGTAATAGAGGTTCACTATTAATCGCAATGGAAAAAAATTGCAATGTTAAAGGTTGCAATTTGCAAATCCCAAAGGCTGCTTTTTTTACTCAATTTAATATCCTCTGCACAAAATAAAAAAAAACTGCTTAACTTTTAGGTTCATAAACAAATTATGACAGGCATATGATTCTTGTGAAAGTTTAGCAGTTAATATTTTTCAAATGTTAGTGCTTCCAGACAGATTTAAAATGTGCTATGTGAACTAAATCACAATCACAATATTTGCTATAAAAATCCGAATTAAATATTTTTTTAGACAGGAATTCCTAGACGCATTAAAGAACATACATTTAACAAAGCCGTCTCGAAATATTGAGGGCTCCAAATGACTTAATGTGCTAGCTCAGACCACTTTTTCTTTAGATCAACTTAGTATATTATTGTATTTGGAGCAAGGACACTTTTACATTTATTATCTTTTTGGCGTCACTCCCAAAGAAATATAGTTTTGTCTTTAGCTCACACTCTCAGCTCTTTTTAAATGAACTTGTTTTCAAATTCATGTCTTTGACCTCTTTGTCTCTCTCTCTCCATCAGGGCGTTCTTTCCAACATCTCGTCCATCACAGATCTGGGGGGCTTTGACCCTGTGTGGCTTTTCCTGGTGGTGGGAGGAGTTATGTTTATCCTGGGATTCGCCGGTTGCATAGGAGCACTGCGGGAAAACTCCTTCTTGCTGAAATTTGTATGTTAAATTACATTTTAAGGCAAACAAAAATGTGGCAGTACCTGATGTTTTTACTTTGTTTTTGAGCAGAAATAATTGCACATTCAATAGTACAGTATATCAGAAGTCAACTGAGAAATAAATGAGACTTTGAGATCCTCTGTGGGCTGTGTTATAAGAGATTTTGTTTTAGAACACACTAACACTCGTTTTCAACCAATCACACATGTCCACAGAAAAGGAGATCTCAGATTGGTCGAACCATGGTTTATTTATCAAGAACAAGAATCTATCAGGAATAATGTGAGGGAGCTGATGTTTTATGTAAAAATTAATTCACAACTTCAGACCACTGCTTGTTCTGATATTGTCTGGTTTGTGTGAGACCGTAACAGAGGGTTGAGAAGGAGTGAAAGGGGAAATGGTAACAGAGGGTTGAGAAGGAGTGAAAGGGGAAATGGTAACAGGGTTGAGAAGGAGTGAAAGGGGAAATGGTAGCACATCATTCAAACTTTCAAACATTGACTTTAGTTTTTTTTCTTTAATAATTGAAAGAGGTGTATTTTTTTTTTTCAGTTCTCTGTATTTCTTGGGATCATCTTTTTCCTGGAATTGACGGCGGGAGTCCTGGCTTTTGTCTTCAAAGACTGGATCAAGGACCAGCTTAACTTTTTCATTAACAACAACATTCGAGCCTACAGAGATGACATCGACCTGCAGAACCTGATAGACTTCACTCAAGAATATGTACGTTTAACCACAAACCCAATTCAGGCCGGGGTTTAGCTCAGTCGCTACAGCGTGTGGCCCATATTCAGAGCTTAAAATTCTCTTTAAAATACAAACAAGAAATACGAATAACAAACCCAATTCAGAAAAAAGATGGAAGTGTGTAATGTTAAAAACTAAAAGTCTAATTATGTTTTATTCCTAATTTACCATAAACTATATATTTATTGTGGAGAAACAGTGATGATAGTTCATTATATTGTATATGTTTCTGTGTATAGCATGCTCATAATCGTAAAACCCTCAGCATTGACTCATATGACTGTGCTTGAAGTCACTGTATGGATTAGTCTTAATCAACTCAAAATTCTAATTGTAGCAATTATCAAATCGGAAAATCTGCCATTTTTAGGCAATAGCATTTCTAATCCACAAAACTAAAAACATGTATTTGATCTAATCCACAAAACTAAAAACATGTATTTGATCTTATTTCAAGTCTTCCAGAAATGTGCTGTGAACTGATTCTGGGTTTTCAAAACAATATATTGCCATAAAAATCACAATTAGATTATTTTTTTTATCATCTAGCCTTACACCTTTAGAAGTCTTTGAACCCATTTTGTAGAAACCCAAGTTTATGCAAAAGACACATGTGATGATGATAGAAAAACACTCTTCTCTGGGCTAAGACTTAGGTTGTGTCTTTGTTCAGATCTGGTTCATTCAGCCAAAGAAAACGTTTTCAGTTCCCCTCAGTCCATTTTAAAAAGAGCCTTGCCCATATCATATAATTTTTTGTATTTGTGATATAACACGCTTTGGTTGTGTTTGTTTGACCTTGCAGTGGGAGTGTTGTGGAGCGTTCAGTGCGGATGACTGGAATTTAAACATTTATTTCAACTGCACTGACTCCAACCCGAGCCGTGAGAAGTGCGGAGTCCCCTTTTCCTGTTGCACCAAAGATCCAGCGGTACGCCACATTCACTTATTCACTAAAAAGTCCCTGGTCAGACCCATGAGTGTAATTTATTTTTTTTATTTTTATTTTTTTTTGAATATTTGTTTTACTAGTCTAAACTTTGACATCTCTTGTGCTTAAAGAGGAAACCATTTAGGTCCTCTCTCTGGTATAGTTTTGTTATCAGTGTCCTGCAGAAGGCTTGGTCAACAGGACATTCGGGCCTTTTTAGCTTAGCCCCCTCTTAGCACAATATGTCAAAACGATAAGGAGGAGGAACAGTATCTTGAGCGTTGGCGTTTTTTTGGCAGAAAGAAATGCATCAAGTACAGCTCTCTGTGCAAGGCAGTGACAGCACGGTTAGTTAGCAAAACAGCTGCCTCACTCCAAAACCAAATTGCACAAGAGACTTTTTCTGTGCTGATCCACAGGCGTGCTGCTCTGTTGAGGTCATCCTTTATGCAGTGAATGGTTGACATATTCTGCACCAAATACATTAAACATGAAAATGTTTAAAAATCTAGTATTTTTATGTCTAATTATTAACTAAAACTTTCTTCTTCACGGTACAAGCAGAATATGGTCGGATCAGGTACTTACAGAAGGTATTCAGACTGAATCATTGATTAACATTTGAATAATTTGTAATGTTATACTTTTGTCTGCTTCTTTAACAGAGTCACAAAGTTAGCAATCCTACATTTAAGATGGTTTGTAATAAATGGGACACAGAGAAATTTCATTTTAAAATGTACTTGTCGGCAGGTCAGTTTCTAGCCCACTGTAGTTGGGGGGGGGGGACTGAAAATGTAGGTGGGCATGTATAAAAGTAGCCACAAAATATTAGGCTATATTTGTTTGTGTATATCTGTTTTTTGGGGTTGAAAACAGCCCTTGTAGACACAAAGAAATACATATATACCCTCTCAATTTATCTGGGCTTGGGATCATCACAGATTTGTTATCTGTGGCTGAAGTAATAACAACTAGGGATGAGCGAGTTCACCACTATCTGTATGTATCTGTTCACTTGTCGGATTAACTCATTTGTATTTTAAACAATGAGCACGTTTTGTTTCAATGACTTATTTGAACTGTCTTCTGTTTACAGGAAGATGTCATCAATACTCAGTGTGGATATGACATCAGAGCCAAAACCGTGAGTTTTTCAAGTGATACAAACATACATATAACTTTATAAGAGGGAACTTATTGGTCTACATTATCTGCCTGTTTGGTTCTGAAGTTCTCCACCCCGGTCACAGACTTCTCTTAAAGTGTCTGAACTCTCTCAGTTCTGTGGTGTTACTCATGCTGCAGCAATGCACAGGGAATGGGGACCCCTCCCCCGTCATTAGCTTTGGCTTTTCTCCATAGCTCCATAATGTAAGGAAAAGGCTGAGTTTGTTTTCTTGACTTTACATGTGAGGAAAAGCTGATGTGAGGCAGTTTTAGCAGAAATAGATTTAAAGTGATTTGAAGCTCAAGTTTAAAATCGCACTATGATGATATTACATTTTATCAACAGTTTATAATGACTTTTTATGCTCACTACGATTAGAGATGCACCGATACGGCTTTCTCAATCCTGATCCGATATTTGGGCTTTGTGGATCAACCGGGACCAATATCCAAGGATACTAATGCAAAAACTAAAGGCACAGATATTTCTTTCCCAATTTTGTATAATCAGAAATAATAAACCTAAAAAAATATGATATAACAACACAATAACTAAGACCAGATTACCCTCAAAATGTCTAACTTTTGTCATCTGTGAGTTACAATGTAAAATACGGTCATGATCCACTGGACAAGATCCACTAGTCCAGCTGAATGGGTTTGTTCGGCACCAATATTCAATCCAGTGTTGGTATCAGTGCATCCCGAACTACAACATTTGTCTTATGTGACTCTTTGACCAGGATGCTGAACAGAGGACATTCATCTATATTAAAGGCTGTGTACCTCAGTTTGAGAAGTGGCTCCAGGACAACCTCACGGTGGTCGCTGGGATTTTTATTGGAATTGCATTATTACAGGTACGTAACAGCACATTATTGATCTAATATAAAGTTATTTACTAAATTGTAAATAAAACACTCCTATATCATATTATGTCAATTCATTCACAAAATAATTTAAATTCTCTCATAAAAAAACCTAGTGTTACTGTTTTCATTCATAGATTGTTCTGACGCCCTCTACTGACAAAAACGTACTCTACATCTTCTTTGTTCTGTAGATATTTGGGATCTGTTTAGCTCAAAACCTGGTCAGCGACATAGAGGCTGTGAGAGAAAGTTGGTAAGTTCAAACTAAAATGTCAAAGTATTTATCAGTGAACATTGCCATTCAATAATATCCACTATCCTGTTGTTTATAGTTTGTTTACCTAAGACAACAACAAATATCCAAAGGCATGAAGGTAACAAGGTATGTGCTAGTGTCATAGTCACATACACTGATAGTAGATATTGTTGTAATAAGATGGTTTTGTCCATAGAGCTCTTCAGTTTGGATGCAAGCAGAGAAAGACTGAATGTTTCTCTGGGCCTTGTTGACATTACTGTACATATGTGGAGTTATACAGCTTAACTGAAGAAACAAATGCAGCGGGAATGATCATTTATAAATATTGTCTTTATGTTTTCTTGTAGAGACACAACTGCAGTATTGACCACTGCATGTAAGACTTTCTGAAAATGCACTGCATGCCTTTTGTCTACTGCTAGGACACTGGCTTACTGAATTTCATAGTTACTAGCTAAGTATCTGAACATACAGTATTTGTATTTTCAAATAGTCACATGTTTAGAAGGCATGTTAGCACTTTGTGGAGCAGTTGATTGAAGATTTAGAAATCTACCTTAAAATTACACCATCAAATGTGAGGCTTCTGTCAAGAGTTTCCTTTGCAGTGGCTAAACCAAAATCAATTTGGTAGGATTTATAATGATCATAGCCTATTAATATATTAGATTATAGATCTATTAAAAATTATAAGTCATCCTTAATGCACTTTAGTTTCACGTGAAAAGTGTGTACAGACAGCCACTGGGGGGAGCACTTTCTAAACTTTCAAACTTCATCTAGTCTCAAACCTACATTAATATACATTTAGTCACTGTTTTGTTGTTTTTCTTCCAAAATGTAAGTCTGTTTTTGGTAAAGGAAGCAACCTAACTAAAATTAGTAACTTAATTTATAGCTACTTGTTTTCTGTTTTCATGTGCACTTTCCACTGGACAAATTGTACAGATGTATTCAAGGCTATTAGTGGCTTCATTACAGTGTGTTATTATGTGAGCATCTATAAAGGCTACATTGTTCTTACCATGTGGGTAAACGGTTATTAAAATGATGACAACATATTTTTAATAGACTAAGACAAGTGTTTCACATGCTGAGTTTTAGCTCCAATGACTGCATAGGAAAGACTTGAAGCATTGTCCGTGTTTTTTACCAGCGTTCACTCAAATGCCAACCCATACACACTTACAGTCTGCCAGATGCCTTTGCAGTAAACAGTATCCTCCTCATATGGTGAATGACTATAAAGAGAAGAGTTATACAGATTGTGGGGACTTTTGAATATAAGCCAAGATGACATTAATGTATTTCCTCTAGATGTATGTTTTCAATTCTCTTCTCACCATATGGTGCCATACAGTGTCTGAGGTTGTTTTGTTACATGTGTAAATAACTGGACTGTGAAGAGCTCTAAATACAGAAGAAAATAAATGTGCATCTTTGTTACTTTGGATCCTAACTTTCTTTACATTCACTGTTTTTGTTGTATTGTCAGTTTATTGTTTATCATAATGATCTACACTAGTAATCATCTACATTTACAGTCAAGAGAAATATACTGACCAGGCTCAGGCCAGACACACACAAAGATCATCTCTGGATAAGGACAGTTGAGAGGATAACTCAGCAGTATAGACCTATTAATAATCCATTAAATGTTGTTGCTATCATTATAATGTCATTCATCATGCATAGATATTTTAGCTATTGCAAAATGATCTTGGACAAAGACGCCTAAGCAATTCTCTATGGCCTTGTTTGTTTTGACATTTTTAACACAGAACAAAATTTCAACAAAGTTTTACTTAAGCAAGTACACTGTTACTTCAAAAAATTACTCAAGGAAAACGTATTGTGCAGTAAAGCTACACTTAGAAGTACAATGTATTCAAAACAGATTCTCAAGTAAATGTAACTGAGTACTACCCTCCTCTGAATACACTGAAGTTAGAGGAAGTGTTTAGGTAGCACACTTGTTCTGGATCCACTACATGAGAGGGCAGGTTTTACGCACAGACTGCCCATTTCCTGCGGGTCAAATGCGCACAAAGCACCGACTGTTCCTAAATGAGGGGAAAGTTGGACGAGATGAGGACGTCTCTCAGTCGCCTATTGGTAACTATAGCCTATCACTTCTTGCTTCTTGACCAGTTCATTTTTACTTGTCGTTGATTTGCCTTCTATTTATAACATTCAGAAACGTGTTGACAAGCTACAACATGAGCCGAAGAACCGAGGCGCCATCTCACTTGATTAATCCAATCAATGTGATAATATCATTTCATTGATGAGAGAGGTATCACGTGGTTTGGCCCCGTATTAAAGGGCCCCGGGATACCCATGTCTGTCGCCGAGGTTCTTGCCAAATCTGTGCTCTTCTGTTAATGATTTGCCGTTATCTCGTACTTAGTACTTGAGCGTGGAGTTTGGAGTCTGCCCTCCTCTCCGATAAAACCGTACAGAGAACCCGGGCGCTTCTTCGCCTTCTTTCTGGCCATTCAGTGCCACTAGAGCCTCTATAACACCTTTTTACTGGGGTTTAGTCCACCGGGGCACACCGCGGGGACCCACAATGTTAGCTCTGCTTGTGTTTATGCTTTGTGCAGCCTCCTCTCTCTCTGCTTCCGCCAAAGGTGAGTGTACGGGTCGCCATGACCTTTTGTTACGAGTCTGTGGGCCTACTGTAGGTTATAGAGTTCAGGTCAAATCTGGAGTATTTAAAACATTATTTATTGTAAAAATGTTAATGTGAACCTTAAAATAATTCTCAGTATGTCAAATGTAGGTATATTGTTAAACAGGCTACATTTCTTATTAGTTCAGTTTAAATGTGTTTAAACACAAATTATAAAATAATTATGAAATTATATTTGTAATAGCCTTTTTTATTTTTTTAGCTTTTTGGTCTAATATTTACAAGGACAAATTCCTCATGCCTATGTTAACTGTGATATAAAGTGTAGTTTTAATTTATGATTTATTCATTTATTTTGACATTTCAGACAACTGATTTCTCCATATTATAGGTCTATCTGTTGCAGGGTGAAAGTAGGAGAATTTCCTTCAGATTAGCGTGATCTTTAAGAAGGTGATGAAATCAGAATCAATGACATGTTGTAGATAGTGACACGTCAGACCCTGTAACTGAAAGCAAGTCATTAGTGAGTCTTTATCATTAAACACACCCAGTGACTTTAGGCCGATGACTGACTAATCCAGTTGTAGTAGTACTATTCAACATTCGTCAGTTACATATAATTACATAGACAAGCAAATTGAATGGACATGAAATGAATCAGAAGACTATCATGTTACCAGGAATTTGATCTTTTTCTTGTGTTCCTTCAGGTGTAGCAGTTGGCCCTCGCCTTAATAACAACCAGCTGTATAAACTGAGCTACAGCACAGAGGTGGTGGTGGACAGAGCCCGGAGGTCAAGAGGGTCTGGAGCAGGCTACAGGATCTCCTCTGATGTGGACCTTCATCTGGTGTGGAGAGACCCGGGGAACAAGGATGACCAACTGCTTCAGCTGGCTGTATGTTAACCACTACTACACATATCTTATACTGCACACACAACTAGGCATATCAAATTTTTGTCTCATGATTTTTGTGTCCATAATAATTGCGATTAACAATAATATCACGATGGGCAGTGTTTTTTAGCTCAGTAGTTAGAGCGTGCGGCACATATAGCCAACAGTGTTTGCCTCAAGGCCGTGAGTTCAAATCCGGCTCAAGACAGTTTGCCAAATGTCTCCCCACTCTTCTCCCTGATTTCCTGTCAATCTACTGTCCTATCAATTAAAGTCTAAAATGGCAAAAAAATATCTCAAAAAACAACAATATCACGATAATTAAATAACAATGCGTGAAATGCTAGTATAGAATCTCAAAAGTACATTTTATTGTAGGTTGACACTAATATCACTTGAACTTTGTAGGCTACATACTTAATACAATAAATGTTCTGATCACAGTAAGGTCTAAAGGGCCGATTATCACGATAATAAAAAATAGCCACGATCGATTCATTGTCAGCGTTTTATTGCGATAAACTATATTACGTATATTGCCCCATCCCTACACATAACAAAGCCCAAATAAGAATGTGTTAATCGGGGTTAGCAGTTCTGTCAGTCAAGAGAAATGCTTAGATTAGTCTTGCTTTTCAGGCTTCTGTATCTTTTTCTGAAGGAAAAAATGTATGTCCCAGATGAGTATTGTCTTTTAGGATTTTCTTAGCGCTGTTGAGAGATCTGGAGTTTGCAGTTCTAGAAATTGCGAGGGGAAGCCAATAATTTTTTGAGCTAAATTTATGACTTTCTGCAGGGCTTTTTTGTCAGTGATAGAGCACCCAGCATAGTAAACATTTATGCAGTACGCCAATACACTTTCAATGGTGGGACGGTAGAAAATTACCATCATGTTTTGTTGCATATTAGTATCCTTAAAAAGTGTCATCTTGACCTTTTTCACAATCACTAGTGTTTTCAGTCCATCTATGTTCATATAAAATGTCTGTGTACAGATCTCAAATGTCAAGGTGGAGCATTTGTCACAGAAAAATATCCTGGATGGAACCACAGCTGAAACCCTTCTGGGAAAAACCAAACATGGAGCTCTGACTAAACCATTTTTGTTGCACCTAAAAAATGGAAAGGTGAGATTGCTAGTTTATTGATCATTTAAAAAGCATTACTACATTAATACTATTTTTATTGGTTTATTCCTTTATTAAAACATTATCTATGCAAAATTGAAAATGTGTCAGTTAATTATCTATAAACTGCTTATTCAGTGAGTTTATGCATCTGTATTTACGCTTTATTACTGAGCAGTTATTATAAAGTGTTATCGATTTTTGCTTTTAAATCAGAGAATCCACTAGTTTGTACACTGTTGCCCATTAAGTTGGAATAGTTGTTTTAACACTTTTTATTACTAAAAATGCTAATCAATATTCACCTTTGACCAAGTGCAATCTGAGCCCTAAGTAGTCCCAAGTACCCAGGTGAAACCAGTTCAACAGTTGTTTAGTGCTATAAAAGGCAAGACATTCACTGTGTTGTCCTTGTGCTGGAATATACTGAGCATGTAGTGCATTAGTGCCTGCCCCCACCTCTGGTTCCGGAAGTAAAAATCCCATTCATTTTCCCCAAAGACTTTTCAAAAAATCCATATAAAAGTTTAAAAGATTGTTGGAGGCTAATCAGCTACGGGGTAAGTCACGTTCATAGTGTGAATATTTTCAATCTAAAAATGTAGCTGAAACTTGCTTGAAAAAGCTTTTAAAATAGTTTGCTGAGTTTTCTCATTTAAATAATTTCTTTTAGCTGAAAATATCCACACTATGAACATGACTTACCCCCTAGCTGATTAGCTTCCAACAATCTTTCAAACTCTTATGATATGGATTTTTCGAAAAGTCTTTGGGGAAAATGAATGGGATTTTTACTTCCGGAACCAGAGGTGGGCGGGCACTAATGAGCTCCATTGCATCCCACATCCAAGAAGTGTCTATGGGAACAACTTTAGGCTGCAAGACCACATAGGGCAGCTACAGTAAGAAAATATCTTGATGCAGAAGGGGGCCTGCTTGCTCACAATCTTTGCAATAGTTCATTTTGGTCTAATTTTCATGTGTTTGGAAATAACAGTTTGAAAAGATATGCACATTATCTATCAAGAATAAATCACATAGTCACAATCATTTCACAAGAGAGAGTAAAAGTCTATCGTATTTACATTGACTTGAACATGTTTTGATGATGTTGGCAGAAGAAGTATAAAATGTGTACAAAGGTCACTGGGGTTAGCAGGTCAGTAAGGGAAGGCCTGTTTTTAAGTTAGACATGTATACGGTTGAGATTTTCACAAAATATTGACAATTTGTGTGATTTATTTTGCATCTATTGACCAAACGTGTGTGTGAAATAACACGTAGTGATCACTGGAGTATATTTATAATGCTGACAGCTGGGACAGGAAATATACAAAGTTGCCCTCCACAATCTATTTATGGCCCTATTTGATATTGTGGTCAGGTGCCACAAATGAATCACATAGTGTTTGAGACAAGCTAGAGAATGATAAACACCTGCCATATCGAAAATATAATTGATATAAAGGTTTTTGCTAATACAGTGCACACAAATGTATCGGTAACGCTTTACAATAAGGTGTCTTAAAGCATTTATAAC